>MNCI01015185.1:302469-362934 GCA_015680685.1 Gnetum montanum
CATTTTCTTTTGACTCTAGATAAACCCTCATGCCAACATTCCCAATTGCAATGTCATTATCCCTTGATTTTCAAAACATTCAATTCAGCAACATTTTCATTTCTATTCCAACTTCATGGTTAATTAACTGTTGCAGAATTCTTTACAAGAAAGAACATAATCCTCCATGAATAGTTTCAGTTCATTGGGATTCTGTACCTCACCATTTGCAAATAAGTCCACCTATTCCATGAAGTGGTAAAAATGTGCCAACAGGTGGCTCAGTTGAGGATAGAGCAAGGGTTCATAATAGGCAAATGGCAATTTTAGGTTGATTCCTAATCCTAAAATCCTGACATTTTTTTGGTTGAAATAATAAATTAATTATTTAATTTTATTTTAATGCACATATAATAAGAAAAAACTAAACATGGATATCTCCCAAAGCATAAGTCTAATTGAGACAAAATTTGTACTGTTGGAATCATTTTGAAGAGTACTACGCATTAGACATAGTTTTAGGGTTTAAAAATGAAATTGATTTTTAAAAATTAAAAAGACCAAACTAGTCTATTTTGTTGAATTAACATTTCTAGGCTGACATATGGTAACTTAGAATCTTATAGATTACTTGGATAATGAATTTCAACAAAATAAGATCAATTTAGGTTATGGTTACTAACTTTCTTGAAAAAAATTTAACAATGACCTTGATCAATTAATAATTATAGTATTACGATGGGTAAGAGTTAGTTGGACTGGTGTATCATTATTTTACCAACATCTCTTGTAATTGATAAATCTTGATGAGGTGTGATCAAATCTTCATCACTTAATGATATCCATGAAATAATTTTTTTGGTTGCATGCTTGATTGCTTCGTGAAATCAATGGAAAGGTATCTTCTAACTATGGTACATCTGGTGATGATCAATGACTTTCCTTATGACATGGCTTCAAGTTTTATCTTCTGATTCTTGTTCTAGTCAACCCATGGTTTGGAATAATCCTTGAATCATGGTTTGCTCTGATATCAATTATGACATCCCATCCTTAGATGTCATGGAAAATGTTAAATATACAATATATTAGACATTATGAGTATGAAGAAAATATACCGAATGCAAAATATACATGATATTCAATATTATGTATAAAGAAAATAATAGGAAAAATGTAGAAAAGAAGAAGAAGAATGCTTTATTGATATGGAATAACATATCCAAACCATGCTTTGAGAGTGTTCCTTAGGATTTTCTTGCTTTGGCATCTAACCCTTTGAGGAAATCTAGCACTACCACCATGGTTAGGCCTATAACCTGGCCAAAAAGGATGGAAGGTCCACTTCCTATCCTACATCACCCAACTTCCTATGACTTGCTTCTACTAGCTCCACCACTCCATGCCTAGCACAACCTCTAATGCCATGTATAAATGCCTTTGGTCAAATCCACAAAGGTTACCTCAAGAGACATGCTCATTATTACAACATGCCCTTTTGAGTCTCAATGACAACTACTCTTTTAGGTTTTGTTAAGATACCAATAACCATTTTTATGAAGAGAAACCATCTTTGTTAGTAGCAACATCATTTTGGAATGGGGATGTGACAACCAGAGCATATTAATAAATTTAAAAAGATCTATCTAGAGATGGATTGGAAGATGTAACTAATTGTAGGATAGGTTGGAATTAAAGTTAGCATTGGAAGAGGTGGAGTTCAAAGGATTTATACAAAATTTAGCATGTTATGTCTTGACTTGATTATCCTCATGGAGACTTTGTTTTTGATGATGGTAGTGCTGAAGGCTATAGGATTGATAAAATCACCATCACAAATGTTTTTATATTGAACAACTTGGTATTTCTGATAGATGGACATGTTTCATATGTGTAGTATTACCTCATCTTGATCATCAATGAATCTGAGTATGTAGACATTGTTGATTAGTTATGGAGCATGATACAAGTCATATAAAACTTTGATGAAATTGAACACCCAAAGCTATATAGAATGCCTATTGACAGTATAGGAATTATGATGTTTAGCATAGATAGGACCTACCCCATTCAATTTAGATGTTAGTATTATGATGTTGGATGTAGATACACGTGACATTATTTTTTTTATAGACATTGAGTTGTCGTGGACATGTTTGGAGATGGTAGTGAGATGTTCATTCTTATTGAATATGGAAATCAAGGAATTTATCTTTTCTTGGCTTCCAATTGCTTTGTTTTGGCTATGGATTTACCCATAATGAATAGAGTAATTTCTATTTGAGGAATGCTCTAAAGTGGTGCATAACAGAGAGAATGTAACAAGTGCCTTTGGGATGCATGTTAGCAATTTTGATGTATTCACCAGGGAGAATGAGATGAAGCTATATTTTACTTCTAGATGTGTCTTCAAATGAAAGGCCATAGATGACTCAACTGATTTTTTTATTTTCAAGAACTAGTACCTACATGTTAGATTTTGTCTTTTTCCAATTTTTTCTTAGAGACGAAAATCATAGAAGAACACTAGAGTCTAGTGATTTCTATAAAGTAAGAATTTTCCACTTCTCAAAAATGTTGAATTCTAGAATCCTTTGTTCTCTATCCAAGGATTCTAAGAGATCGTCATTCATACATATCAAGCTAGATTTATTCCTAACCTAGCACAATGCATGAGCTAGTACATTTTTAAAGAAAGCCAACATGTTTATTGGAGGCATACCCTTTAAGAATCATAGAATACATAAGTGACCTTGGTAAGCTAGTCTAGAAATGGGAAAAATACATATTCATAAATTACATGGGATATAGAATGTCAAAGCTCCTTTAGGTTATGACCCTTATAGGTTTGTATTTGATTAGAATTTCTTTTACAAATATGAAAAGAAATGTTTGGCCACATCATTCCATGCATGCTTTCACTAGACAAAGTCCTATTGGTCCTCTACATGCTTAATCCTGGGAAGAGTTAGTTCATTATCAACAAATTTGGTGTGTCATTATTTCCAGTGGTATTATAACTATGAGTGAATCAAGGTTTTATATGAATATATATTTATTTTACATTTACATGGATATTAAAGTAATAGAGTCTCAAAAATTTAGCCTAGGCCATATCTATTCCTATTTAGAGGCTTTTCTAGAGCCACTATTAGTGTGATGTGTCTATCATGCTAACTTTGAAAATGCAAAGAAATTGAAAGATTGAAAAAAATTTAATGCAATGTCTATGCATGGTGTTATCATAGTAAATGACTAACATGGAAAAATCCAAAGAAATATTTCTTCTATGATGTAATAATATGTTTATCGTAGCAATTTTAAATGCCATGTAACATCCCATATAGTGCTTTCAAATGTTGGAATATATTGCAAGGGATACCCAAGTGCTTAAAAATGGAGATGTTTTTTAAGATCATTTAGTATAGCCTTCTATTTGTTCCATCCATGCTAGATACCTTTTTTTATCATTATTGATTTTCCTCTACACTAGTAAACATAGTATGTTTCTCATAATATGCAAACTTGATAGTGGTGGACAAGTCATCCTAGCATTTTTAGTTAATTGAAAGTAATTAGAGTAGATCATGAGCATAATAGATTGATGGTAGAAAATGTTTGTTTACACTATTAACTTGTCATACCTTCCTTGGCAGGGGTGTAACTAGTCCTAAAACTAGAATGTGACCCAACCTAGAGGCATTTTATGCAGATTATGAAGCATTTGTACATGCTATGGCCAACACCATTCATGGACTTGGTTAAATAATAGTAGTGTTTAGTGCTATATATTTTAATTTCTATTCCTTATAAACTTTTCCAAGATGTTCTTAAGTGTTGTAATTTTTTGTGAAACTTTATGTCTAGTTCTTACAATATTTTGTACTTAAGTGCAATTTCTGGACATAGAAAATGTATTCTTCAATTGATTTAAATGACACATATTTCATACATTTGGTGTGCTATAATGTATCCTCTTTATAGATAATAAACCTTGCCAAAGATGATGGCTTAACCATTATTGAAGGTTAGTTTTATATTTTTAGGATGATTTGAAAAAAGTTTTGATTTTTAGAGTCATCAGATTTACCTATGTGAGTGCCTTGATGCACTTACATTGATTACATTTTATAATGATCAATGAGATACTTTATAAAATAAAACAGATATGAGATACTAAAATTTTAGGCTCCCTCATTACATTCTATTCAATATGTTAAAATGTTTACATTTAATTTAGATTATGAAATTTATATTTCAATATGTCATAGATGGTAAAAGTGTTTGAAATGTAGTAATGATCATGCATGCTTGATGTTGGTCCTCCTCTAATTATATTAAAATCCAAATAAAAAAGTATTTAATTGAAATTTATTTATTCATTTGTTTGATTTTCCTAGTAGTGGTATTTCATGTAGCTTCACCTTCACCTATTGCAGAATATATAAACAAAATAAAGAAAGGATAATTATTAACAAAAGAGTGTAAAGTATAATACTATTTATGATATATTTAATAAAATAAGTTTAGTTATGAAGTAGTTATGACTATTCCTATGTTGTTCTTAGTTGAATTTTTATAGTTTTTGTTTCGTTTGAATAGTAGAATGTCAAGGCTATTATAGGACTTACTTTCCTTTAGAAATACATAATTATTGCAATAAGATATCTATACAAGCTCTTGATATTTCAACTTTCTTGGAAATTTTTTTAAACTTATTCTTTTGAGGTAGCATAGTTTATAGCTGAAATAAAAAACTAGTTCTTAGTTTAGAAAATTTTGGAATGTCATTCAGCTCTATTCAATTGTTCATTGCTTACTCCAAAACACTGAAGTGCATTTTTATCATAATTGAGATAGGATAGAGTTGATCATATATATCTTCAATTATTTCTTGCATTTTTTCATAATTTTGGCCTAAGATTATAGAATCTTTGTTAGCATTTCTAAATTTCCCTACATAATTTTCTATAATTTATCCTTTACTTATTTTGTGATCCCCTCTATCTCTTATGCTTTTTGAAGAAAGTTCACTCCAATATGAAATCACATTCCAATACTAAATCTAGATATTATGAAAATACAAGTAATTTTCTAGAAAATAAGAAAACTAGCTAACGTCAATTATTCAAAAGAAGAATTGCAATAGGATTCCACAACCCATAAACATAAAAAATCCCCACATAACACTCACATGATGCTACAAAGCATGAGGTTCTACAACCACATAATGGTTGTTCTAAATTTAAGAAATGACCAATGGAAAATCGTTGCCATAACTTAGGACTAAGATCTTAACTCACAAGAAAGACTAGAATACACCGACCAACACATAACAGAACTGACCTTGGATCTACAACAATTATGCACTTAATGTTCTCTCTCACACTCTCTCTGAAGTTCACACTTGAACTTACAAGAAATATCATCTCTCCATTATGTACAAACATGAAACATAAGCTATATTTATTAACCAAGCAAGATAAAAGTCATAGGAAATCTTTTTGAAGCTTAACTTAAAGATCCTATGATATTTTTATCTTTTTTCACCTTCACTTCATAATTTCCATACTTAAATTGATAATTTTGAAAGTTTCCTTAACTATTTATGCCATTGCTATCCTCTTTGCGATGTCACACTAAGAAAACTGCCCATTTGAGGAAGATGTCTCACTTTTGGCTAAGACATCTCACACTATAGCTAAGATCTCTTAACATTTTTGGAGACATCTTAGTTGAGATGTCTCATATATCATCTAAGACATCTCTTGCATCTTTAAGATGTCTCTTTTGATAGCCCAAATCTTAGATAATATGAGTCCAAGATCTCCAAGATGTCTTCATAGAGCCCAAAGCCTATAAGAATACACACGTAGGGGAAGAATAAGGAAATAAAAAGAGTTATCCCTACATTAGATCTCCCACCATTTAGAAACTAAACTCATGTGAATCAAGGAGTAGGGGTTGAAGTGATCTCCCACTCATGAATTTTGGTTTGATGGACTCATACAACATCATTCATAGACTGATCCTTCCAATGGATCAAGTACTCATACCTCTTAACTCCTTAAGTACTAGAACATTTTCTTTGCTCAAGTATAGATTCCATCCTCTCCATTGAAGTCTTGGACTACTTAATAGCCCCCCTCAACTTGTTGATGCTAATTTGTATGATCTCCTCATTAACTAATCCATGTTAGTGCTCAATGTTTGAAACATTAAACATAAAAGACAAATCAAAATCATTTGGCAAGTCAATTTCAAAAGAATTATCATTAATCTTGGCCTTGATTCTAAAAGGTCCCATCTTCTTAGCTTTCAACTTGGAGAAGTTGACATCTCCTAATCACTTCTTCTTCAAGTGATCCCAAACAAAGTTACCAATATAATAATTTAACTTTTGTTTATTCTCATTCATCTTGAAGACTCTCTCTTTAGTTTTCTTATTAAGATTTAATTTTACTTATGCATGGATATCCCTCATCTCTTTCACAAATTTAGCACTAAGTTAATCTTCTCCATCAAAGATCTTCGAAGTTTTCACTATCTTAGGAAAAGAATAATAATTCACCTTAAATGAGATTTTTCCATTAGCAACATGAAAAACATTATAGTACAAAAAATTTGTATGACACAATAAGTTTTTCCACCTATTTGGTTATCCAATACATAAACATCTTAATAATTTTATCAAGGTTTTAATCAGTAGCTTTTTTTTCCATTATATACTAGAAACATTTAGATTTTTTCCTAAAATTTTTCAAAGAAACATTTAAAGTGGCCTGTGAATTTGAACTCTCTATCACTAACAATATTTAAAGGAATTCCATGAAACCTCATAACATGCTAGAAAAAGAAATTTGCAACATGAGAATTATCATTCAACTGATTGCATAAAAAAATGTGTCTTCATAAAGGACCTATTCATAATAAAAAAAATGCATCATTTCCACTTTTAATTTTTGGAATGCAAACAAAATCTATAGAAATACTTTTCCATGGACCTTTGGAAATTGCCAAAGCCATATAGTATCCAGCCATCCCTTTACCTCCTTTGAACTTCTAATAATTCAAACATACCTTCATAAATTTTGAAACATCAATTATCATACTAGGTCAAAACTAGTACCTACCAATAAGTTTCCATGTGTTATCCCTACCCATCTAACATTCCATGTCATTAAAATTCTTTTCAAACAAAATATTTTTCATAAAATCATAATTAGAAATACATACCTTTCCTTTCTTAAATAGAAGTTCATTTTGAATATGATAGTTCCTCCATTGTTCTATCCTATGTAATAATGGCTCTTTGAGGCTTTTCTAAACCTTTCCAAAATTAGCATCATGTTAATACAAATTAGTAAAATTACCCATACTTTCAACATTAGGCACATTGAAATTAACAACATGCATTCTAGATAATACATTAGCCATCACATTGGCTTTCCTACTTCTATGCGTCAATACAAAATTGAACACCTATAACTATGTAATCCACTTCCTATGATTTGCACTTAAATTATTTTGAGAGTTTAGGTATCATCAAAGTAACCTGCTTGGACAAAAAGTAATGCCTCCAATGCTTGATTGATTGAAGAATAGTGTGTTGACCTTTTAGTATGTCAAAATCTTAAAAAATAAATATTATGAAAATGTGCTTGTAATCTTGTAGGGATAAGTTGATAAGATGATTAAGATCTTCGAAAAAAGAGTTGAGATGGGATGAAAAAATGACAGTTAAGCTAGAATAAAAAAATGAGAGCTAAGGTGCAAATGAAATGTACAAGGAAAATGAAGTTATTCCAAGGTCTATTCAGATATCAAAATGTCAAAGAAATGCTCCAGAGTTCAAAGTTCCTTTGTAGGCCAAACATCCTAGAGTGAGAGTAGATGTCCCAAATGTTACTAGAACATTCAAGCTAAGATGTACCAAGGGAGACATTATAATTTTCTATGGGATGTCCCACCAAAATTAAAGTAGTTTTCAAATGGACATCCCAACCTCAAATGAGATGTTCCAATTAGTCGTTTCCTATACATTACTTGAATTTCAAAAAGTTTTTAGAAACTAAAAGACCTTAAAAAAAGTGAAATTCTTGGGAAATGAACAAGAAATATTCATTATAATATCCATCATTATCTACATCAAGTGAATTAGCTTTGTTCATCATTGTTCTCATCTTTTATAATTTGTTGTATGTATTGAGAGCTTCCGGACATAGAATTTGTAAATTATGTTACATTCTCTCCTTGATTCTATTTTCTCTTTTTATAATCCAAAAAATATTTTTTTGCTTCTTACTAGAAGGCATATTCTTTAAGCTTTTCAGGACCTTGCAGGATTGAGTATGTTTGCAATGATGTAACACTCTAATATAGAGCTCACATTTTGTAAATGTTGTGGGATCCTTGAAATCACATTTTGAGCTTGTTGAAACCTCATGGGGTTGAGTGTTTTTCCAATGAGAAAATACTTTGATTAGAGCTCATAGATTATAAATGTTATAATGTCCAAAGCACATTTTGAAGTAATAATGTTTAGAGGTCTGCATGGATTCTACCCTCTAAGTGTGGAAGTACCCAAGTTAGCGATCCACCTAAAAATTGGTATGTGGTTTTAATTGTTTTGGTTGTTTTTATTTAGGAAAATTATTAAATCCCCCTTCTAAGTTCTTGATCCTTAAGTGGTATTAGAGCTCTGTACTCTCAAGCTCCAAATTTTCAAGAGTAAGCAATGAAAGAAACAGCTAACACCAAGCCACCAACAATAGATGGATTCAACCTCTCAAATTGGAGAGCTAGACTAATAATCTTAATTTAATTCATCTTGAAGAACTACATACAATTATTCTACCACAAAGGTAAAGTAATATGTAAGAAATGTACTTTTTATAATCATAATAATCCCTCTACATAATTTTGGAAATGCAATAGTAGAAGTCATATGGCCTCCAAAAGACCTTGTATATGTATGTCACATGAAGAAAAATCTAGTAAAGAAATAATAACTAGCAACATTAATACAAAGAGGGATGAAAAAGTAAGCTATGCATCCAAAGACTCATTATTTATGTCTTATCTTAGGAAATCAAGAATTCATCAATGATCAAACATTCCATGATGTAGCTCAAGAAGAAAAGATCAACTTGTAAGAAAGGTATGAGTTGTATTGCAAAGAGGTTATTTCCTTTCAAAATTTATGCTTTAAAATGAAAGATATTTTTTATGATAATGAAATAAAATTTTAACTCTTAACTTTGAATGTTTATATCTTAAGAAAGAAACCTTAGATTTAATGATTGATGATGAGCATCAAAGTGTCACATCAATGGGCCCTCATTGATAGGATTCTATTTATGTGGTGTTGCCACATTGACATAGCATTTGTTACATTGATAGGGCCCTATTGATATAGTCCTATAGCAAAAACTATAAATACAAGCTCCTAGCTATGTTTATGAGAATTTAATGTATAGTAATAGCCAAACTCATGTAGTTTTTACATTTTAAACTTAGAATATTTTCCTGATTTCCCATAGCAAGAGTCATTGAGTGTATGAATCTTTATTCAAGCACTACTGTACCTAAATTACACCAGTGTGTACGGAAATAAAGACAAGCTTCTTGATAAACCTTGTAGTGTTCTAGAGAGTTAAAATGCTTTATTTATACATTCATTGTTTTTATTAAATATTTAATAAATTAAGCTAAATTATATTTTAATCAATTAAGCTAAATAGATTAACTGCATACGTATGACCACTTTGAGTGTAAACACATATTCACTTGGCAATCCCAATAGTGTTATTACTTGGTGCACCTAGTAGTGTAATGCTTGGTAACCTAGTAATGGATACATGGGTTTAGGATGTATATGGAAAGTGGGGTTGGATGCTTATGCTAGGATTAGTTAGTGATTAGTTACATAGTCAACTTAAATTAGTTATTAAATTACTTCAAAACTCTCTTTAAGCACCAAAGAACATAAAACAGAAAATAATAAGAATCATAAGCCTCAATTACACTTAACCATACCATGTGCATCACAAGTGTAATTAGAAAGACAATGAATGACCTTATGGTAAGGTTCACTTCCTAGAAAACTAGTGCACCAAAAAATATAGAGTCCATAAAATTCGACTAGATCATGCATGAATGCTTTGTGATTTGTATGGTTGGGCGTAGGGGTACCTCTTCACTACTCATCATTGGCACCATTGTTAGGAACTTTGTTTGTTTAAACGTGTGCTATCTAGGTTTAGTGGATATCATTAATATTGTTGGAAAAACCCTAAGGTCGATATCATTCCCAACTAATATAACTACAAAAGCACACTAATACTTTATTTACTTGCAAAATATCTTCTTCTCATATGTGAAATGATATGAAACAATTGGTTCCACAAGAGTGAAAGTGATATATACTCATCCAAATGACTATGTGCCTGATTTCACCTTCATCCTACATCAAGATGAGCAATTGCAATGGTGTGATATGGAAGGAAACATTATATTTCCACCTAATTGATCTATGCCCAAAATGTTGCTTCAAACTCTGAAGAAGTTAGGCATCTAATATCTTCAGGAGGAATATGTTGTAAATGGTTATGACACTTGGGGCTACTATCCCACTGAAACATAATGTAGCTAAGATTGACACTAGAAGAGGCATCATCAGGATGCAAAGGGAAAATAATTCATCAATCCCTTATTTTTATTAAACCAAGAGAACAACAAAGACCCTACCTATAAGGGCTCTCAACATGAAGATTATCTATCGTTTGTTACCGATGATGAGGGTGTGACCTTGGATCTATAGTCTACAATCCACAATTTAGTTTCAGTGAAAGATGGCAGTTAAGATAAGGGATCAAACAAGTATCAAAATTATAGGAAAACTAATGAATGTGGCTATGATAACCAAGGGGGAATTGGTAGATTTCATGGTGAAGGAAGTCCTCCTCCCTCTTCACCCTCTTTATCTACATCTACTTCATCTTCCTCCTCTGATTCTAAAAGTTACCACGAAAGGAACAATTGTGATGGAGGTGACCAAAGGTTCAATAATACTAATCGCTATGCCCATAATAATCAAAGGGGTAATAGAGGATATCATTAGAAATAATGAAATTATGATGATGATGAGCCTTTGTTGGAAACCTGAAGCATGATTAACATCATAGAGGCAGTTAGATTCCAACTAGAAAAGTGAAAGATAGTTGGATTAAGCACTTGAACATGAATAATATGGCAAGATTTGAGGGGGATACAACTTTGATTTGTAGACACATCTACAAGCTTCCCATTATGCTTGTGCCTTGTAGAATATTGAAAATGGTTGGTAGAAACTCAAGCTCTTCCCCAAGAGACTCATTAAGGAAGAAAAATGCTAGTACCAGTCTTTAGAGCCAGAATCTATCTACTGATGGAGTACAATGCTTGAGCTATTTAATTATAAATACCACACGTACTCTAGAGTGTCAAATCTAAGAAGGAAAATCCAAGCCTAGAAATAGGAAACACATGAAACCTTAGATTCCAACATCGATAGATATTATTCTCTCTTACACTAATGCCATGTCCATGATTATTTTCAAAGAGAAAAAATTTGCCACATCATAGATGGGCTTACAGTAAAAACTAGAAGAACTCTCAAGGTTTATTCCCAAGGGAGACTATTTGAGTTGAGAGCTCATCAGATACAAAGGCTTATAGAGAAGATAGGAAAAGAAGAAGGTGAGTTGTAAAATGGAGAAAGTGCAGAAGAATATAATAGGAACCCTTTCATCAGGAAAAAGGAGGTTTGATTCTGTGACAAGGAGGAGTCACCATCTAATGAAGTGGTGACTAGAAAAACCTTGCCCATCCCAAAATCTATTTCCAATATTTTAGCTAAGGTTGATAAATTATGAAACTCTTTGTATGAAAAATTTCAAACTACTATGAAGATTGTTGAAGCATCCAAAGAACCGAATAGTGATCATGATTGTAGGAGGTAAAAAGAAGATGAATGTGCATACCAGAGATGTAAGGGCAGAGCTACTACAGTAGAGGTTATGGAGGGAAAATCTAATGATGATACTATGACATTTGTCAATATGAACATCCAAAGATTTGTTACCCTATGGTTTCACACTTACAAGAGTATAAGGTGTACATGTTGAATCCTTGATTACCACGAAGGATGATTGCCTTATCCTCAAGGCAATCCAAGGTAGTTCCACCATCAACAATAAGCTTACTATCTAAGTGGAGCTCCATCACAACCATATGAGCAATACCAATAGTGGCACCAACCATAATCATGGGCAATTCCACCACCAAGATAGTAGTACCCTTATAAGCAATCAAATCCATATAGGTACTATGTTTAGTGATCCATTTCTCCATAAGGCTCTGCAAGCCATCCCTCATTCCAGGATCACTATTATCCTTTAGAGTACCATTGAACTCATTCACCATCTACTTGAGCAAAGCACCCATATCCATACCATCCTCCACATGCATTTGCACACATCCCTTTGCCCTCTACCTAATTACCTCCTACTCCATCCATTGTAGGGTGAAATTCCCTCATAGCCACAACAACGAAATGCTACAAGGGTTATGAATTTATAACCAACCTTTTAGTTGAGTAGTTTAGACAATCATTCCAAGAAAAGACCATTTTTCTAACCCAAAAATCCCCTCGAAACCCTCACAACCTAATGTGGTTGGTTGTACTATATCTCCAACACCGTCATCCTCTACATTAGACACATTTGAGTACTCTTCAAACCAAATGCCATCTCAAATTTTCTCTATGATGCTACCTTATGCTGTTTCCAATTGGATTAAGCTAGCAACCTTTCCATAAAAAGATATGATCCAAGAAGTCCTCTTATTTACTTGTAGATCACTAGACATGAGCCATGCAAGGCTCTTCTTGATTTTGGTTCTAGTGTTAATCCCATCTCTTATGACATGTACAAGGCATAGAACCTACCTCCTCTCAAGAATAGCAACATCCATTTAAATTTGGAAAATCAATCAATCACTGTCCCTTTGAAACTACTAATGGAAATTGTGATCACAGTTAGTAGGTGGTCCTATCCTACTAATTTTCTAGTAATCAAGGTTAAGAATTGCAAAGGTGGATTTCCCATCATTATTGGAAGGTCATGGTTAAGCACAGTTGATGCATGAATGAGTATAAGGGACCTCTCCTTGAAAATCTCCAAGAAAAATGAGGGATTCTTAAAAAAGAAGCATGTTCCATGTATCATGTATAGTGATAATGGGTGCAACTGCATGTAGAAAATTTGGTCCATCAAAAGTACATACATTAAAGCATGTAATTAATGTGCACAATACATAGATGTCCAAAATTTCTTATACATAATAGCCACAACGTACGAGGGCACCTAGTGGCTGATAGTTGCCTTTGACAGCAGCACATTATCCATGAAATCTACTAAAAGCCTAACATGTGCTTATGTCAAATGCATGGATGAACTTGATCAAGTTCATCGCCAACTCTCCAATGATGAAAATCATGTACTTGTTGGGGAAAGTTGGAAATACTTGATAATTTCAAGCAGGAGCATATAGAGTTAAAAAATCTATCAACCAGCATGGAGTATGCATTTTTAAATAATGGCAAGCTAGTTATCATCAATGCCAAACTTGCTCTTCAACAAAAGGGAAAGCTATTAAAGGTGGTTAACAAATGGCCAAAGTTAAAAACTCTATCAACCAGCATGGAGTATGAATTTTTAAATAATGGCAAGCTAGTTATCATTAATGTCAAACTTGCTCTTCAACAAAAGGAAAAGATGTTAAAGGTGGTTAACAAATGGCCAATAGCCTTCGCTTGTTCATATCCCAAGCTAACTAGAATCAATCCAAGGATATGCTAGCATTACATCTACATTGATCTAGCCATGAAGACAAAAAGGTAGCTACAAAGGTGGTTGAAGTCAAAATTGAAGCAAATCATCAAGGAGAAAATAGAACATCTCCTCAAGGTAGGGTTCATCTATCCCATTGCAGATAGTGAGCGGGTTAGCCCACTGATAATTATGCCAAAGAAAGATGGCAAGTGTTAGGTCTACATCAATTTTAGGCTATTGAATATGGTAACATTTAAAGATCATTTTTATTGTCATGTTTAGAACAAGTGTTGGACACTATCTCTGGGCATTGCTATTATAGATTTTTGTATAGTTATAGTGGCTATAACCAAATCCAGATTGCACTAGAAGATCAGGCCAGGACTACATTCATAAGTCCCTAATGGATTGTTGCATATTGTAAGATCCCATTTGGTCTGTGCAATGCCCCTAAAACATTTTAATGGCTAGTCCTTAGCATTTTCCAATAGCAAATTGATTGTGGGGTAGAAGCCTTTATGGATGACTTCTCTACCTATGGGGCTACATTTTAGTAAGCCTTGGACCACCTTGAGAAGGTTCCAAAAATACGTGTCAAAACAAACATTACACTCAATTGGTAGAAAAGCCATTTAATGGTCCAATAAGGCATAGTAATGGGACACCAAAGTTTACAAGAAGGGATTAAGGTAGACCCTAAAAAGATAAGGATCATCCAAGGAATCACACACCAACCAAGGATAGTTAAAGATGTTTGATTATTCTTTGGACATACTCACTACTATTGGTGATTCATAGAGAATCTCTCTAAGATTATAAACTTTTTGGTCAAGCTTATGAAGAAAGATGCTTCATTCATCTAGAACATGTAGTGTGAACATGCATTCCAACAATTAAAGGATAAACTCATAGAAACTCCAATCTACAGGCACCACCAGACTAGTCTAGACCATTTCACATAATGACAAATGCATCTAATTATGCTTTGGGAGTCATAATTATGCATTTGGATTATTAGAAAAATCGATATTACATCCACTGTGAGAGCTGAAGCATTGTGGGTGCATATTTGAACTACACCACAAGTAAGAAATAATTAATGGTAGTGATGTATGCTCTCAAAATGTTCAAGTAGTATGTGCTTGGGTATAAGGTGTTTGTGCACATAGACCATGGTGCCATATACTTCCTAATAAACAAGCCAATGGTAAGCCCCTATATCATATGGTGGCTCATGATCTTACAAAAATTCAATCTCACAATGATAGATTCAAAAGAGATTAAGAATGTGATCACTTAGCACCTCTCTGGTTCAGATGGGATAATAAAAAGGAGAGTTTTCTCTATGATGAATTTCTAGATGAACTCCTCTTTATAGGAGTAATAAATGGAAAAATGCATGCAAAAACAACATGGTATGATGACATCATCACTTACCTTCTTGCTCAAGAGATTCCACAAGATCTGGACTTTAGGAAGAAACAACAGTTTCTTCATTCGACAAAGTACTTCATGGAAATCAATGGACATCTTTACAAGGTATGTGCCAATCACTTGGTTTGTTAATGTGTCCTTAATGTAGATCAACTATGTATCCTTCAGAGTGCTCATGAAGGGACTTGCAGAGGCCACTATGTAGGAAGGCACATAGCTAGAAAAATCTTAATGGCAGGATACTATTCACCTACAATCTTTATGGATGCCCACTAGTTTGTCTGATCTTGTGAATGTTGTCAAAGAGATGTTGGAATGAACACATGAATGGAGGATTCTCAATAGTGGATTCCATGACTAGAATCCTTTGGCATATGGGGCATTAACATCATGGGTTCCATCACATCCATTTCTAATAAAAAGATATATATCATCATAGCAATTAACTACTGCACCAAATGGGTAGAAGTAGTAGCTGTCACCAACTGTACATCATCCACCACTACTAGATTTGTATAACAAAATGTTGTAAATAGGTTTGAGGTGCCACATGCACTAATTTTTAACAATGGAACTCATTTTATGGGTGCAACTTTTCAAAAACTCATGCAACATCTGGGGGTTGAACATAAATTAACAACATCCTATCATCCCCAAGCCAATGGTCAAGCAAGGGTAACTAACAACGAGATTACAAAGATCCTAACAAGGACCATAAGAAAATATAGGAGAGAATAGAGCACAAAACACAACAATGTCCTTTGGGCCTATTGCTTAACATGGAAACTCCCTATTGGCTACTCTCCCCATGAGCTAGTGTACTGAAAACTTCCAAAGCTCCTAATTCAATTTGATCTTTGTACACTCTCAACAACCTATGAACTGAATATTAACCTAATCCTAGCACAGAAAGAAAGATTACTCAACCTCAACATGCTAGAAAAAAATCAATTAGTAGTCCTATCTTTCAATGAAGTGCACAAGGAATTCAATAAGCAATGGCATGACCTCAAAATATGAAAAGTAAAATTTCAACCAGGAGATAATGTTCTCTACTGGAACCTCACATAGATACCCCAAAAGACAAAGTTCCAAAAATTATGGAGGGCATTTACATAATTAATGAAATCTTTCCTTCTAGGGCCATGACCATATACAAACCTGATAGCCCATATAAAAAGTGGTAGTTCAACATCCAACAATTTAATCTTTTCCATGAGCCCAAGCAAGCTAGTGCAATGAATACCTTAATCAATGAACAATCGTGTTCAATTTTTTAGATCCCCTCCTTCCAAATTAGTCATGGTGGAGATGGTCATTTTTGCTAGATTATCCATGTGGCTCCTCAATTTTTCTATTTCTTCCACATTTTTTATTCTTGCAAATTATTTATTTTACATCTTTTTGATTTTAAATCTTTTTCCTCTTTTATACCATTTGTTGTTTTACACCATCATTAGTACATTTGAATCTTTCTTTAATATTCTTAGTTTCTTATATATTTTACTTTATTTTGTTTGAGTGTGCTTTTCTAATTTATGCTAATAAACATGATTTGTGCCAATAGGACACAATGGTGTTATAGCTGTTACTAATGGTGATTTTTGCTTTACGTTTTGTTTTCTAGTATTTGGTTTCTATTTTAAAATTTTTGTGTTGATTACTGAGTTATGGTTTGATTTTTATGGAATAGGCAATGATTCCATGACATACACTCATTCACAAACTCTATGGTTTTCCTCATTTTTGGAGTTTGAAGTCTCTTTCATTAAATAAACTTTTAATAAATTTGTGACCTTGGTAGTTTCTGGAATTGGGAAGGATTCAAAGGTTTGTATAGACTGTGACTTCAAGGGGACTCAATATTTTGTGTACTCTTCTACTTACTTAGGTTCTTGAGTATTTTTCATTGACTTATTACCTTTCCATGTTCTAATAATAGGAAGTCAAATAAGCTCTTTGCATGGTGTGGTTCCCATCCAAGAGAGAGAGAGAGATAGAACAAACAAAAAATACATAATGGAAATTCAAAGCACATCCCTTAGAAAAATAAATGGGCTACAAGCACTGGTTATGGAACTAGAAATACATGTTATCCATGCCTAAAGATCCCCTCTAACTAAGGCCCTCTCTCACTTCCTATTTCTCTTTTCTCCTTTTCATGGAATGGTGGTTGTTATATTGGTGCACTCATGTGTCACCAGTGGGTGGATTGGTCTTGGAGTGGTGATGCAAAGTCACTAAAATAAGTTCATTTTGGTCTAGACTAAGGATTGATCTTCTCATGTTACTTTAAACACAGAATACATAAAAGACTACTTATGACCTTAGTTTGGAATTTCATTCCACCTTCTCTATCATCCATCTATGCTGACCATAATTGATCTTGCTACTGGTGTCCATGTTCTTGATTTTTTGTCTTGGTTTGATGTATTTGAATTATTTGGTAGAATCTTCTAGTTGTTGGTCCTTAACTTCCATCGACCATTAATCACCTATGGGGCCCACAAACTCCTTAGGTTGAGGTTATGTTAGGGAAAACAAGGCATGTGCTTGCTATGGGAAGGATCCACTTGCATATCTGCTTTCATTCAAAGATAAACTTTCTTTAATTTAGGAAATATAGTAAGGATGGTGTTGAATAATATTTTGATAAATTTATAAGGCTTAGCTTTCAATCGTAGATAAACTTCCTTTAATTTAACCATGATATCTAGGACACTCTTAGGAAGAAAGTAATTGAAATTAAATTTGATGGTTAAAAGTGATTTTAAAAATTTGGGAAACAAATGCTCCATAGTATTGGATATTTTTACAAAACAACATGTTATGTAAATATTTAGAAGAGTAAGAAACTATCAAATTTTCAAGTTTCAGTAAAAGACATTATTTCTTAGTACTATCTAGGTAAAGATTAAAATCTATTAACTCTTTAAGCAAGAAAAAAGTATGAAATTTAAAAAACATTGTTGCTATATAAAAACATTTCATAGGAATTAGAGTTTTGATGGGTATTTTATGTTCTTAACAATGCCTTCAAATGTTGTTCAATTTCATGATTTGATATACAAGGATTGTAAGCCTACTTAATCATGAGGCTACATAGCATATGTTTCAGAAGGTGCATGAGTTTAAATGCTTTTCATGTGCAACCAACCCTACAAAAATACCTATGATTAATTGTTTAAACTATATTAGGTGATGTTTATTGGTTTTGAATTGGTATATAGCATGTCCTAGCCTTGGAAACTTCTACGGTAAAATTTATCCTTATAGATAAAAATTCATCATCATGATCCTAGCCTTGTCACAATAAATGACATCATCTACTTACAAATAACAATTCTAGAGAAAAAATATGGAGTTTTTTGTAGTTAGGATTAGGGTAGTATATGTCCTTAATAGTACTTAAAGCATTATGTAATTACATAATATCTTATTTAAGCACCTCTTGCAACCCTAGTTAAAAACTCTATAAGGTGATGGTTTAACCATGATATCATAACTTCCTTTTATATTGATGGTTTATAAATTAGTATTTAGCCTCTACTAGCTTTGAAAAATTATGGGTTAAGGTTCGTTGCTATAGTAGAACCTTGCAAGTAGGAATAATGCAATCAATGTTCCTAACAATACCTCAAAGTGCTATGTAATTACATGATTTATTATATAAGTACTTCATGGAGTCCTTCAAATTCTAATGGATGATGATGATAGTTGTTGAATCCATAATCAACCTTTCTTAGCCATGGATAGTTATGGATTAAAATTTTTTCTTCAACTAATGACTGTAGAGAATAAATATGAAAGTGTACTTCGTAATTAAGAACATGAAATTATATATACTTAAAGTATCTCAAAGCACCATGAAAATGTCTCATTGATTGTTCAAGTGCCTAATGTGGTAATTATTTCTAACTCTATTGGAGGATGGTAGTAGCTATTGAATTACTATTTATCCTTTATTAGCCTTGGAAAATTGTGGAATAAATTTTTTTTTTGTTCCTATAGATAATGGTTATAGTAGACATATATGTAGGAGTACTTTGTAGTTAATACTAGTGTAACATACATGCCATGCTAATTGTATTGAAAGAAATTTATAATTTGTATGTTTTAAACCAACTTGGAAATAGCTTCAAAGGGCTTAGAGGCATTGTAAATGTAGAAAAAAAATAGAGGGTTACAATGATCATGATAAAGGTTGAAACAAAAATTTCAAGGTTAGCAAGAAATAGGAAAAAAATTATTTATACATCATTTAATACTTACAACATGTCACATCATAACACATAATTTATTTGTAAAAGGAATTCATAATTTATTAAAAGATAATGTGAAATAAAATATTTATTTAAAAATGCTAGTTTTATAAAAGATAAGGCATAAATATGATATTAAAAGAAAAGTTATGAGATAAAATCAATATAAAACATATATCAAAATACATAATAGAATTCAAACAATATGAGGATGAAATATAGATAAAGATAAAATGAGGAACATACGGTATTATACAAAAGATGCTCTAGAAGTAAAAGATATGTGTTTCATAAGTTATTTTCCTACTTTAGTGTTTTTAAATAATATCTTTAGTAAGGGCTTTGAATATGTTAAGCACAAGGATGTTACTAGCATAACCGATATTTTCTACTAAAAAATGAAAATAAATATTAAGCATATATTAAATTAACCTCTAGAGGCAATGGAAAAATGATATGATTCTTCTCATTGAAAGAATAATTGAAGTGATAGATGTATGTTCATTTTGAATATTTATGTTGCCTTTGAAATACATGCGACAATAGGTATCATGCTCTTTTGCTTGAAAATTAGTGTGAAAGAAAGATATAGAATTTGAAAAGTGACTAATATATATAACATTCATGGTAAGTTTATTGGCCCACATTTGAAATCCTTGTAAGAATTATTCAATACAAAAAGGATGATAGGTTTCTCTCTTACTAATTTGGACAGTGAGAAGAAATATCCCAAATCAAAAAAATAAATAAATTCAAAAACTGAAAATAAAATCAAAAAACAAAAAAATGAGTAAAAAAGAAACAAGAATTACTACTACTTTCACATATGAAAAACTATTAATAGTATATAGATCATGAATTTATAATACTATGATATTTTTATAGATAAGAAATTGACTAAAGAAACCAAACAAGAAAAAAGATAGAATATTGGGTTATAGCTAGTAAGGAGGATGTTCTAAACAAACATACTATAGTATCAAAAAACCTTCATTTATCAAGTTTGTAGTTAAATATAAATTGGGACTGTGTTAGGATGGAATATCAATGATTAATATCATAGCTAGGGAACTATAAAGCTAGTCATCTTAGCTTTATTTACAAAGGCTGCAATCCCTAGAGGAGGATGGAAATATGGATGCATTTAGTTTGGGCTTCTAATATTTGATGAGTCCTTCTTAGTTTTTTCATCACAAAAATAAGTTTTTCTACTATATGTAATTAGATTTATCATGTATTCATGCCAAAGATCCACTGGTTACATGACATGACGTTTAGAATATGCTAACATGTGTTATGCATAGAGTGTGACCCTAGGCTAGTTATCTAGAAATGTAAGGGCTATGGAAGTGCCTATTGCATGTGGATCATGGTAAATTTACATTAAATATCTAGAACTTGTGGACCTTTTGGTTTTGGTATGTCAAAACATTAAGAAAAAAGGAAAACAAGTATATTTGTATGTGTATATAGTTTTTGTGCTTGCAGGACAAAAACTTGGATTGAGCAAAGGCATGGACAAAGAATGATGCATTAAAAAGAAAAAGGAAGATGAACAAAATGTCTCTAAATAGAAATAGATTTCTTGGTAGATTTGGAATGAACTCAAAAAAAAATTCAGAAAGACATCTCTAAAAATAGCAAGATGTCTTAAAGAACAATCAGAAATTTTTCCCCAACCAAAGACATCTTTCATGAGGCAAAGATGTCTTTACAAAATGAAAACCAAATATAGAAATACATCTTCCATTAAGAAAAGACATCTTCTAATATGAAAACTTCAAAAATATGTCTTTTAGAAAACAAATACATCTTCCCAAATTTGAAGGCAATTCAAAGAGACATCTCAGGGATAAGAAAGACATCTCTCATTATCATTAGAAATCATTAACTAGTTATTACACAAGTTTCAAGAAGAATTTAGTAACATGATAGCTATAAGAAGACTTTATGTGTGCTATAAAATGTGCAAGCCTTGTTTTATTCATTATACAATCATTTGTAATCATTGAATTCTTTATTGCTCTTCATTGTCTAATCAGTTTGGCTTTGTAAAGTGTGCTATACCTAACTATTTAAGGATCAGCAAATTAAGTTGCAATCATTCCTTGTAATTATTATTTTTCTTGCCTTCGAGTGTTGAGTTCCTTGAGCTTGTTAGGATCCTATAGTATTGAGTTGTTGGTGCTATGATACAACACTTTGATGCGGAGTTTAAGATTATAAAGGTTGTGGAAGCCTTGAAACCACTTTTCTAGGTCTAATAAGAACTTGTGGGGTTGAGTGATTGGTGCTATGATATAACACTCTAGAGAGGGGCTTAAGGATTGTATAGGCTATGGACCCTTCAACCACAGTTTGAGAGCAACAAAGTCTAGAGACGTGCTTTTGATCTACCCTCTAAGTGTGGACTACCCAAGTTGGAGAACCATGTTAACATTGTCTTGTGTGCTTGATGTTTTCAAGTTTTAAATTAGGGAGCTTATTCATCCCCCCTACCCCCTTTTCTAGATTCAAGGATCCATAAGTGGTATCAAAGCTTGGTACTCTTTCTCACTTCCTGAGTGAACATGGAAGGGATTCTTAGCATTAGAAAGAGCCTAATGGACACTATCAAATGGTGCATCCAATTCATTTGTTACCTCTTTTATCAAGGTAAGTATATTATTTCCTTGATTACATTTAGAAAGATAGAACACTATACTTGTAAAGTTAAAAATTCTTATTATCATCAAAATAATGCTTCTTTTGAAGATAGGTATGAAACTTTTTGCCATAGCATTCTTTCTTTCCAAAATTTGTGTGTTGAAATAAAAATCAAAATTCTTGATGATGAATGCTCTTACCTCAAAAGAAAAAAATCAAACCTTAGGGTTTAGATTCAAAAACCAATAAGATTTTTTGAGTAGTTGAATAAGAGATCTTTGGAGAAACCCAAGAATCAAAAATAGCATTCATCTAGGTATGGCAAATCTTATTGGTTAAATTACTTGAAATGTTTCTTTTGTGGTAAATATGATCATGTTCAAGCTCATTGTAATCTTAGAATGCATTACCACTCTTAGTCTTTGCAAAATAATCCTAGAAAGAAAACCATGTAGGGTTGGAAAGAGAAAGAAGGAAAGCTTGAAAGGAATTTGATGGCACAAATTACCCTCTCCAATGATAATGTGAGCACATGGTATATTAATAGTGGGTCTTCAAGGCAATGACAAGTGACAAATCCTACTTCACCCACTTCAAGAAACAAAATTGTGCTAGAATCACATTTGGAGATGAAATGGAAGTGCCCATAATAGGTATTGATACCATAGGAGGGAAAGTTAAGGAACTACCCACTGTGAACAAAGTGATTTTTTTATGGGTTAAAACATAATAATCTTAGTCTAAGTAAACTTTTTGAATCTAATTTTAATGTTACATTTTCAAAAGATAGTTATGGAATACAAGATTTATCTACTAGAAATGTTGCATTAGAAGTGTTAAGGAAAGGAAGTATATATGCTACTTTTTTGGAAATTATGCTAACCTTCAATCCAATTTTTTAGTAAGCTTTGAAGATGATACTTGTATTTCGCATAGAAGATTGGGCCACATAAACAAGGAAATTCTCTAGACCTTGGTATCTAAAGAAATGTTTTGTGGTCTCCCTAAGTTTAAAGATTTTAATCTCAATACATGTGAAGCCTATTAAAAAGGGAAACAAACAAGGGTAAGATTTGGTAAGAAAAATTGTATTTCTATTGTTCATCCCTTACATCTACTTCATATGGATGTGGTTGATCTAATTAAAAATTTTAGCTTAGAAAAGAAAAAATATTTTTTGATCATTATTGATGATTATTTTCACTGTACTTGGGTTACCTTTTTGTATTACAAAGACTACGTATTTGGTCATTTTTTGAGAATTAGTAATTAGATCCAAAAAGAAAAAGGATATGATATTAATGTTATCAAAAGTGATAATGGAGGTGATTTTAGATATGAAAAATTTAAATAGTTTTGTCAACTTAATGGCATTCTTCATTAATTCTATGCTACAAGAACTCCTTAACAAAATGGTGTAGCTAAACAAAAAAATAAGATCTTAAATGAGTTGGGGAGGATAGTAATAAACAATTGAAGCCTTATTCATCAATTTTTTGCTGAATCCATTAGCATTGCCTACTACATATCCAATAGAGTTCTAATAAGAGGATTTACTTCTAAAAATCCCTATGACTTATGGAGTGGTAGCAAGCCTTCAGTATCTTATTTTCATCCAAGTCAACATTTTTGTGAGTTTTGTTTGTTTTGATTTTAAATTCTCTTTATTTATACATTCAAATAAAAAATGTATATTGATTAAAAATATTAAATATTTTTTATTCTTTAATTTTGTTACTTTACATCTGAAGAAGCTATTCTCTCTAAAGGAGAAGATTAATCATAAAATTTTCCCTTATATTATCTTAGAATGGATATTGCTAGTTTTTTTTTTGGAGATTAAAAATTTATCTATGTGGTAAATTTAATGCTAGAATTAGTTCTAATAAAATCCCTATTTTTAGTGAAGAGACTATTTCTAGGAGTTGTCATGCTACTAAATGACTTTGCCTAAAACTAGTTTTCCCTCCCTCCCCTACCTCTTGACCCTTGTAGTATACAATGACAACTCTTAAATGATCAATGATTTTCCCATTAAAATTAAAAATAATTAAAACATAGGTACATCCCAATATATAGTCTACATAGAACTTTATAACTCAACATTGCCCAAAATTGAACCAATGACTTAGACTATCCACATCAAGAACCTTACTACTAAGCTAACACATCATTGTTTGTATGGAATTATTTTGGATATGTATGTACTATTTATAAGGGACTAGCACTTGAAGTTATGATGGAGTGTTTGTTTCTAAATTTGTACTACCTTTGTTCAAACTCTAGCATAGCCACTCAAAAGAAGCTTAACTTTCACTAATCCATTATCTTTCCAAGAGCTCACCTTGGTGGGATGAGCATTCAATCTATAGGTAATGATCCTATTATGTATGTATTAGCTAGATTTTTTCACAAGAAATAAATAATTTTCATTATAAGTTGGGCTAAAAGACTAACTTTTTTACTAGAATTATTATGAAAGAGCATACTAATGTTGATTTTTTTTCAACATGAAAATAAATTCTCATTAAATTAATTCTAGGATTTCATTAATTTGAAAAAAAAATAATTTTTTATCTAAATAATAGATATATATGATAAATATATGGCTACACTAGTAGTTAATACTATCCTCAAGGTTTTTAAAATATGAAACATGTGGTGGAATTGTTTCTATTAAGAGAAATTATGAAATACTTTATGTTTAGGACTATGAATATGATATCATAGCTCAACATATGTTGTCATGGATATGATGTAGTGGGCCATGGTCATGCCTATAAATGCAAGTCCACCATCATGTTGAAAACAAGTTTTTACCCATCACCTAGTGGAATTCTTGTAGTTTGTTTTCTTGAAGTTAGAGTTAGCTGTGAATGCCCATAGTGTCATGAATTATAATGGTACAAAATATTTATTTGAGTGGATTATTCCTAGATACAATTCATGCATGACATAAAGATCAATATTTTTCTTCATCATTGTAGCATTTTTATATAGAATAGATTTACTTTTCCATGTTGCTTACTTTTACTAAGTTATTTATATTTCTTAAGCCATTAACTATTCCAATGTTCATTAGTAAGAAAAAATGAGTATGACTGGTTTCAAATGTAAAGTGTAATTTTTTGTAACTTATTAGTAACTTTTCTTGATTTTCTCAGTAGCAAAGTTACTTGGTAATCCCAGTAATAGTTACATTAGCCTAGAACATGCATACAAAACTAGGAACATATACTTATAGCTATAGGGTAAAATAGCATTACATTTTCATTGTACTTAGAGATAGAATTACATTAATTTTCACTATATTTACCCTTAGAACATTTAATAGCCAACAATATCATTTAATCACATACCTTACTAAGAGTAAAACCATACATTTTTCATTATGCTAGCTCTACATAGGAAAATAACAATCATAAACTTCTTATTAACTCATTAGAATACTTACATTGTGCAACCACAAATTACAATCTAGTTGTGCATGAACACTTGTGACTTGTTTGGTTGAGTGTTAGAAAGCTCTACCATTTATCATTAATGCTATTGTTGGGGATGTGTCAATGTTTGCTAGTTAGTTGATATATAGTTTGTTGTATCAAGCATCATCAGGTCTATTTTTAAACTTAAAATAATTTTTCAAAATACACACATACTTAAGCATCAACCACATTAAAATGGTTTCCATATCCAAAGTAAAACCTCCACCTACTATTGATCTTAGCAAAAGTAATGATAGAGATTATAATAAAGAAGATTGGAGTGCATTGATGCAAACAAGAATATCATCTCATACCAGTCCTTATTATTCTAATTTCACATTTATTTTCTATCAAGATAATAATTCAAATGAAAATACTTATAGGGTAATATTATCTTATCACTAGAACATTCAACACCATCGATGCTTCAAGTAGCACACCACATACAAGAAGGATACTAGGTTACCACTAACATCACTAGGCCATATCAACCAATAGAACCTCAAGCAAGAAGGAACATTATTATGGTAGCAAGATATGAGTAAGAAAGAAGAATCATAAGAAATCATCCTTAATGAGAAATAATATGAGCCAAATAAAGTTCAAAAGTCTCACTAGACTCACACATCTAGCTCTTAATACCAATCATATACATTGAAGATCCCATGAAGAAAAAGTTACATTCAACTCTTGCAAAAATACTGGGAAGAGATGACATAAGGAGAATTTGAAACCTAAAACCTCCAATAGATCTAGAATGGATGCATCGAAGAGTCATAGAAAGAAAACTAGTTGACAACATTCTCTAACTTCCCCATCCTTTTCATTTCACTCATCAACAAAATCTAATAGGAGAGAATGAAGAACAAGGAATCATGATAGGGAAAGAAGAAGGATGTGGAAGATGATGATGAAGATAGAGAAAGAGAAATTAAACATGATACAAGATAACAACATGAGCATAAAATGGATTATTACTACAAAATATTATGAACCTAAAAATCATGAAGACCTTCTACTAGCCACTTGCAGTATGATTAATATCAACGAAGTCGTATACATACCTACTATAGATCTAAGGGATAGTCACATCAAGTGACTTGATATAAATCATATTATAAAGTTCAAATGAGGATATAATGTATATCCATAGTATCATCTCAAAACCTTTCATGATTCCTACATCCTAAAAAATAGAAAGAATGATTGGAAAAAATTAATGTTATTTCCAAAAACACTCATTAAGGAAGTAGAGAGCTGGTATATATTCTTAGAACTAGAATCAATTAGAAGATGGAGTACCAGGCTAGAACTTTTAAATGATAAATACTAAACTTTGTCCAAAGTGTCAAACTTGAGAAAAAAATTCAAGGATGGAAACAAGGGACACATATATCCCTTGATTTATTAATTGGCAAATACTATTCCTTATTACATAGATGCCCAAGCCATGGATTGTTTCAAAGAAAACAAATACAACACATCATTGGTGGGTTAAGAAACAAAATAAGAGAGAGTCATGGAGTATATATCCAAGGTATATTTTTAAAGATAAAAACTCATTGAATTCAAAGTTTCCTAGACCAGATAGAAAAAAAAGAAGAAGAGCTACATAAAATGGAATATGATGAAGAGTACAATAGATTACTAGCCATTAGAAAAAGAGATGTAAGAATATGTGAAAAATAAGGAGAGGGATCCTTAGATGATGTGATCCAATGAAAGACTCTACCTATTCAGAAATCAATAAATGATATTACAACAAAGGTAGAAAAAATATGAGACTTTATGGATGAAACATTTATTATAATACTAAAGATAGTAGAAGAGAAAACTAAACAAGTCTTCAATAGAAATAAAGATATGAAGAAGAGAAAGGATAATGGATGAAAAAATTATAAAAAAAAAGGGTTGCTAAAATTGAGGAAATTATGAACTCAAGCTTTGAAGATGACATTGGATGTAAAGTATGCTAGTATAAACATCCTAAAGGATGTTGTCCTATCATGGCCCACTAACAAGAGTTCAAGGAATACATACTAAATTTGAAGTTTGTCAAAAAAATAGATGCATAGATAATTACCTTGCTCATAAAATAATTTTAAATAGCCCTATCAATAATTATGTTATTCAAGTAAGGCTTATTCTCAATCATGCAAGTAATACTAGTAGTAGTGGCAACAACCATAGTAATGTGGAATGCCACTACTAAGGTAATAATATCCATACTGATAACTAGATCCTTATGGATGCTATGTACAACATTCTATATCTCCCAGAAGTACTTCTATACTTGCTTCTTCTTCCTACTATCTAGAAAAATATGATAGGCCTCCCATGCATGGATTCACATCGTTACACATCTCAACCAGCAGCAGGTTTATCCTATTAAGCTCCTAATCCTTTACTAGCAATACCACTATTGATCATGCATGGGGAACTATCAACATAGCCATAATAGAAAAGTGCTACCAAGGTAGTCACTACATAAGAGAAAATCACCAATATAAGTGAACAAAGATTCATTAAGTATCCCTTATTTAGGAAAATTCTAGAAAAGGTTTGAAGGAAAGCAACTACATCTACCCCTACACTTTCCATACAATGTCCTCAAGATAGTACTATGCCTCCAATTTCAATAGAGAAGAACATAATAACTATCATGCCTATACAAATAATAATATACTAGATAAAGGTAGGAGCACTTCTCAAGAAGAAAATAGATCTAGGAAGTCCTTTAATCTATCTACAAATAGTAGGACCAAGCCATATAAAACTCTACTATATTTTAGGTCGGGAGTAAATCTCACTTCTTAAGGCATGTACAAGGTTTGGAATGTACCTCCATTAAAGAAATGCATCATTGGACTAGATCTAGCTGACCATTGTATTGTTGTCATGATAAGTAGAAAATGTAATAACTATCATAAGTGGTTGGTGTTACCTTATTGATTTTCTAGTTATTCATATGAAGAAGAATGAAAGTGAATTTACTAGAATCATGGAAATAGCATGGCTTAGCACAATGGATGCTAAGCTTGGAATTAGGGACGTATCCTTGGAAATCTCGAAGGAGGATAAAGGTAAAATTATTTAGAGATGCAATGTTCCATGTATTGCATATAACAATAATGGATGCAATTATGTGTAGAAAGATTGAGTTGAGGATATGTGTATATAGTAGTGTCTGTATGCAATAGTCATAACACAAGAAGGTACCTAGTGGTTGATTAATGAAGAAGAATTAGGATTAAACATATGCATGAAACTGGTTAATAAAATTACAAGTGCCTACACTTAAGAAATAGATAAAATAGAGAAGATATGAAGACAACCTTATTACACAAAACCTCAACAAGATGAGGATATGAAATGGGATAAGTTAGAGATACCAACAAACTATGAACCAAAACTGCTAGAACTAGAAGCCTTACTAGATGCACTTGAATATGCTTTCCTTAATAACAAAAGGCTAGTAATTATAAATGTTAATCTTGATAAAGAATAAAAGAGAAAATTATTGAAAGTGGTAAAAAAATGGCTAACTTTACTCACATAGTGTTATGATGAAATCATTAACATTGATCCATGTATTTGTCAACATTGAATATACATTGATCCAACTATTCAACCATGCTACAAACCTTAATGATGGTTGAACTTGAAACTTAAAGAACTTATCAAATAAGAATTAGAAAATCTATCAAAAGAGGGGTTCATCTATCTTATAGTAGATAATAAATGGGATAGTCCTTAGTCATTATTCCAAAGAAGATGATGAGTAAAGGGTCTATATAGATGTTTGATTGTTGAACATGGTGAGATTCAAAGATCATTTTTCTTTGATATTTGTTGATAATTTTTTGAATAATATTTTGGGACACCAGTATTATAGTTTCTAGGATGAATATAGTGGATATAATAAAATTTGAACCACATTAGAAGGCCAAGATAAGACAATAGTTATGAGCCTGTGGGGAACATTTGTATTTAGGCAAATGTTATTTACCCTATATAATGCTCTAGTTAAGTTCCAAAGACTTGTTCTTAACATCTTGTGAAAACATATTAGTAATGAACTTGAGGTATTTATGGATGATATATATATGCATAGATTTAACTTTAATTAAGCCTTGGACTTCTTAGAGTAGGTTTTGAAATGATACGTTTAGATAAGTTTAAAGCTTAATTGGCAAAAGAGCCACTTAATGGTCAAAGATGACATAGATATAGGGCATAAGGTATTGTACAAAGGAATAGAGGTAGATCCAAAAAAAATTAAAGTCATCCAAAACATTACCTAAATACCATATATAGTGAACGATGTTCAATCATTCCTTAGTGATACAAGGTACTATAGGAGATTTATTAAAACTTTTTTAAAGATTGCAAAGCTACTGGTTGAACTAAAAAAGAAAGAGGCATCATTCCAGTGGTCCAAATAATCTAAAAGGATATTTGAGAGTCTAAAATAGAAATTGATTAAGATACCAATCCTCGGAGCTCTAGATTAATCTAAACTTTTCTTCAAAATGACTAATGCTTCAAAATATGCTTTAGGAGTAATATTGACCTAACTAGATGATCAAAAGTGACCATATTACATACACTGCACTAGAAAAAGTATTACTAGAGTACAACTTAACACTTCAAAATTCAAGAATTATGTGCTCAAGTATTTAATTGATGTTTATACAAACCACAATGTAATCAATGTTTTAATGAATGAAATAGTGATTAGTTTACAAGGGATAAGATGACTTGTTATACTATAGGAATTTTACATAATAAGGATTGACAAGAAAGGAATTGAAAATGTTTTCGTTGATCACTTATCAAAACTCATATGGGATTCTCGAAAGAGTGAAGAACCATTATTAGACCAGTTCCATGATGAAAATTTATTTACTATGATAGAAATGGTTATAGATTCAATAGTAAAGTCATGGATTGCTAATTATATGACATAGCTAACTACACTAAGGACCATGCAATAGTTATTATGTAGGATGAAGAACTACACAAAAATTAATGATGGTAGACTATTTTTGGCCTCTCATACTCAAGAACATACATTGGTTTACATGATCTTTTGAAAGATGCCAAAAGAATGGAGGGCTAACAACAAAAAATAAAGAGCTACAACAATGAATACAACCATTGAAATTGTTTAATATTTGGAGAAATAATTTTATGGGATCCATCATACCAATCTCAAATAAAACTCTTCATATTATCATGACTATTAATTACAATACCAATTGGGTAGAAGAAACTATAGTTAAAGATTTCATAGCCATAATAGTTGCAAAATTCTTTCAAAAAAATGTGGTGAATAAATTTGGAGTGTCATGAATGTTAATATTAGATAATAAAACTCATTTTACTAGAGCTACATTTGAGAAGATAATGCAACTACTTGGGGTGAATCATAAACTAACTACATCCTATCACCCCCAAGTGAATGATGAAGCCAAAGTAACTAACAGAGAGATTATACAAATATTAACTAGAACTATTAGTAGATATAGGAATGATTGGAGCACTAAACTTATTGATGGTCTCTGGGCATATTGATCTACTCAGAAATTTCCTATAGGGTATTCATTATATGAACTGGCCTATGTAAAACTACCTACTCTACTAATCTAAGAAGGTATAAATACCCTTAGAACCACCTATACACTTGACCTAATGTTGGACCTAGAAAAATTGGTTACTAAAATGGAAATTGAAAAATCCTAGACATTGGAATAGTTTTAGCCTCAAATCCCAAGGGCCTCTAAAAAATAGGATTCAAGTCACCTTGGATAGTTTGGCCAATCACCTAAGGACTTATGAAAGTTTCAATGGAAACCTAAATGAAAATGTAAATGAAGATGAAAACGTAATCATAAATGAAAATGAGATCATAAATGAAACTGGAATTATAGATTTAGAATTATAATAGACACAGAAATGAAAATGTGAACTCAAATTTTCATAACAATGAACTATCACTTTATTGAAATGAAAAATAAAGTAGCAGGTTCAAAAAGTATAGATTTTGTGCTAGGTGCATAAGAAGTTCATTGAGAAGAAGCTTGAAGTTTGTTGGAGCTAGTAGGCTATGTTCTACATTAGGCCCAATGATTTAGATTCTTTCCAACTCTAATTTCCACCAACTCTCCACTAATTTCCAACAAAATTACCAGCTAGAACCACAAATGGTATTCCATCTTTGAGGCAATAATATCACATGGGATTTTGCAATGCCTAGTGTAGATACTAGTTTTGGTCAAAAGTCTTACAAGGTTGTAAAAGGCTCTCTTGGTTGAAAAATGCTATTAAGTGCTACTAGTCAAAAGGAGTTGGAAATAGAATAAGGTTTTTACTTTGGATTTATATAGGCCATGAAATTGCTATTTTTGGAACTTTTTCATCACTATCATGATTACAAATAGATTGATGTCTATTTAAAGATGGTAATAGTTACAATTCCCAGCATAGGCGCCATTTATGGTAAGTTTGAAATATACCATAGACATCAAAATTGATCCATTTACTATAAATAGTAAACAAACTTTTGTGTCTACACTGATACCATCCCAAGTGTGTTGCCCTTGCTGGACTACATTGAAGTTGCTAAAAGCTACTGGAACTGCCAGAACTACTAGAACTTTTAGAACTATTGGAATTACTAAAACTACTAATGTCTATGTTGGCCATGGTGAAACTGCTAAAGACTTGGGGTGACTATGTTGGACACTATTGGGAAAATGGAAAATAAAAATTCCAACAATTCCAACACTACATCTACATTGGGTTTTATTACTGACTACACTATGTTGAAAATGAAAATGACAACCCAAGACCATCTATGCTAGGGGCAAATGGTTCTAATGTAGTTGAGGCTATACTACTACAAAAACCCATGAAAATGCTAAATTTGGAAATTTCCAAGGAATTGTTATCCTTTCCAAGCCCAAATATAGACATGAGTTACCTTTTACCACCTGAGAAGTAACGCAATATCATCTTTTGAGGAATTTCTTAGTCCCCCACAAGCCAAACTATGTAAGAATGTAGCTCATGAACTACAAATCTTAAATTTATAATAAAGGTTACAAGTTAGAAAATGAAGGTTACAATTGGTAACATGAATTTTCTTGGTCATGTTTCATTGGCCTCTCTTTGTTGATGTTTGGAGGATTGACCCAAGAGACATCGACAAAGAATAGAAAACACCACTGTAAGTCCATCGCCAATGTTCCCACTCTATGCTTGACTTAGTAGTGTTAAAACATGCCAGAGAGTACCTTTGATGATGGAACAAGGTTTTGGTAATGCTATCATTAGCTATAGGGAGATCACCATGAGGGTTAACAATGAGTTCCGTATGTTGACTTTGTGGTTACATTCACAAAAATGATACTTTCTTTAATCAACTTGGCATTGACACTTCATCTTATAAAGTGTTGGTAACTCAACAATGCATTTGAGGAACCAACACATCACTCTAAGATTTCTTAGGCCATTAGGCTTCTTTCCTTTGCATGTTTGGAGCCATCAATTTTTCCTTTGGAGGCTTCATTGGTCATTTAGCTTTTTGGCAATTTGCATCCCCATTTTTTCTAGGGTGAAACCTTCATTAGGTTTCATTACCAAGGCTGGTTTTGCTTAAGTTTTCATGTCTAATGAGATGTATTACATCTGATGAACTTGATGATGGAGCATAACAAAGGGTGTCACATGGCCATAATGGATGAGTGTCAAACATAGGTTAACATTTTTTCTTAGGATAAGGATGATTATAATCATGCTATGGGGTTGGGTTCAAGGAGTGGTAATGGGAATGATGTGAAATAAGAACTCTTGTTATGGGAGGAAAAACTCATCAAATATTGTTGAGATCACATGGTGACTTGCTGCTATAATGAGTTACACCTTTGTGATGCCTTTGGGCTTCATCCTGCAAGCACAACTCCAAGAAAACAAGAAACAAGATGAAGAAAACATGTTATTACAATACAATTCATAAGCCCAAACAATCAGCAAACTAGGCTACCAGAGGTTACCAATGTTACAAAGTTTCATAGTTCTTCTATTATGCAAAAAGAGGTTAGGCTTGCTTGTTATATATTGTCTAGGTCATCGATGGGCTACATGTAGCAGGGCTTTAGATAGGAATGATTAACTAGGTTGGCCAACTCATTTGTTAATAGCCTTGAGGACTAGGTTCCCGTCCTTAATCTTGCACTTACTTAGGTTATGGTGGTGTTTCTATGTTTGCCTCTTCCATGACATGAGCAACCTTTTGCACCCATTGCTTTCCCACTAAGTCTAGGTCCATGGTACATAGCTCCTTATTCTATTCATCATTGATGAGGTTGGATAAGGCTACTTCGAGTGATGGCACATATAATTCAAGAGGGTAAACAACTTTAAATCATAGACTAGGCTATACGTGGTTACATCCATTTCCATTTGGAATGTGGTTATATAGGCCCAAAGTGCATAGACAACTTACCCATGCCACTTGCATTTGCTTTTTTTCAACATCTTCTTAAGCAAGTATATGATGGCCTTATTACTTACTTTAACTTGTCCATTGGCTTGAGGGTAATATAGTAATGAGAATGAGTGTTTAATATCTAGTTCATGAGAAACGTTCTTCAATTCCTAGCTACTAAACTATGGTTCATTATCTATGACTATGCTCATAGCTACATCAAAATGCACTACTATGTTATCTAGTATGAATTTACAAACTTGTTGAGTTACTCTCTTCCTTAGGGAAATAGCTTCAAGTCACTTTATGAAGTATTTGGTTGCAATGATGATAAAGCTATGGCTTGAAGAAGACTTAAGCATTATAGGTCCAATCATATCCAAACCACATTGTTAAAATGATCAAGTTATTTGCGTAGTGTGTAACTTAGTTGGTGATACGTCTATAAGGTTGCTATGCCCTTGGAAAATCTCACATGTTTTATCCTTTTCTAGGTAGTCATTTTCCATATAGGGCAAGTAATAACCTAACCATTTGATCTTTGTGAACATGGATTTAGGTCCTATATGTCCCTCACATACATCTTTGTGAACTTGCTCTAGGACTATGTAGGCTTCAATTTTATCCAACCACACTAACAACATGCTAGCGTAGGATCATTCATAATGTGTTATCGTCTACTATGATATACTATTTTTATCATTTACATACAGTGTCCTTTTGAGTAGAATTCATGGTTTTTGAAGGTTCACCAAGCATAAGGTAAAACTTGATATCATCATACAACTCCTTTGGAGGGACAATATGAACTATGACTACAAAGGTATACTCAGTGCTTTGCATGATGGGAATAGCATAGTCCATCATTAAGCAAGAAAACTTGCTAAATACATTTGGCATCACACTGAGGTCTAATGTTATAATGGCATTAACTATGATTTTATTAGTTTAGGGTAAATGTTGGATATTAATGTTTATAAATTGTTGCATTAGTTTCTTTCCTAGGTCATAGCAAGATTGCAAATGTTTGGCTTTATATGTGTAAACCTTAATTACTTGGTTGACCACAAGTTGTTAATCACCTTTGATCATTAATTATTTGATTCCTTGGTCACAAGCTACCCTCATTTCCCTTATTAAACCCTCATACTTCACTACATTGTTACTACATAGAAATTCAAGGTGATAGGCAAAGGGTTGGATTTCACTACATGGGAATGCTATAATTGCAACAACACTAGCCCCATGGGCAATCAAAGCTCAGTCAAAGTCCATGACCATCTCATAGCCCTTAGGCACTTCACTCATGATGTTAACATGTTCATTAGGGAATTTTGGATCTATGGTTTCATTATCATGAACTGGTAAGATATTGAGTTGTGCAGCTATATCTTGAGCTTTTGTTGATGCTTGGAAGATTTAATGAAGGTCAAACCTCACTATTATGGCTTTTCAATGGGCTAAATGGCTACTTTCATAGATATTTGTTGTTATGGCTCTAAGCACGTTATCTTTGCAAATGATGTTAACATGGCTCCTAAAGAGGTACTGTCTTAACTTCTTTAGTGAGAAGACTAGGGCTAGATAATACTTCTCTACTTTAGTTTATTAACTTTCATGGGTGATCAATGCAAGGTTGAGATAGTATGCTCGTAGCTCTACTCCATCATCTCAATTTTGATAGAGTAGAGAATCAATGGATGCATTAGAGATAGCAAGGTATATGTAAGAGAATTTGTCCTTTTGTGTTGGATAGACCATTGGTAGTTACGTCAACTCTTGCTTAAGGTTTTCAAAGGGTGCTTGGCATTGAGACATCCACTCATAATGAATTCCTTTCCTAAGAAAGTGTTGCATAAGTTGTAACTTATTCATAAGCCTAGTGATAAACCTATGGATAAAATAAAATCTACCTTGCAATCCCCAAAGCTCCTTAAGGTCAATAGGTGCTACGAAGTTGGATATGGCTTTAACCTTATCAGGATCAACATGGATCATTCCTTCAAACACTACAAAGTCAAGGATCTTATTATTTTTAACATCAAATAAATACTTTTTGGCATTAATCCTAAGCTCATACTTGATACATCATTTGAGCACAAGGTCAAGGTCATGTGCATGGTCATTGGCCACTTTAGAATTAATGGCTATATTATCTACATAATCGTTGAGTAAACCTAGCATATAATCACTAAAAATATACATCATAGCTTTTTGGTACGTTGAGCCTACATTCTTTATGATAAAGGACATCATGGCATAAAAAAAGGTACCCCAAGGGATCATGAATATCATATTGAGTTGATGCTCTAGGGTAATCCTAATTTGGTTGTATCCCAATAATCCATCCATAAAGGATAATAAGGGATGCCCAATGATGGTATCGATAAGTTGATCAATACTAGGAAAAGTGAAATTTTCTTTTACAGTGGCCTTATTTAGGTCTCAAAAATTAATTTAAATGCATATACTCCTATTTTTCTGAGGGAACACCACTATGTTGGACACCCATTCTACATAATCAAAAGATCTAACAAAACTAGCTTGGTATACTTTTGTGATTTCATTATGAACTAATAGGGCCAAATCAGGTCTAATCTTACAAACTTTTTGTTTAATTGGTTTGATGCTATCATCAAGGATAATATTATGTTGGACTAAATGTGGGTCTAGACCTAGAATATCATCATATGACAAGGAAAATACCTTAATGTTGTCTTTCAGGAACTTGGTGATGTCCTGAGCCTATTGAGGTTCTAGTAAGGAACTTAGTTTTAGTGTTTTCTCCTTATCACTATGTGTTGCTATAGGAATGTCAATTAGGAAGTCTTCTATAATGTCACTAGCCTAAAGGTCAAGGCTTTTGACTAGGTTTTTGGACCACTCTAGAGTTTTCTCTACTAAAGCTATTTAGTCAAGGAGACTGTTAGGCTCAAGATCTAGGTAATTAGGATCAATATATCATTCAACATCACCATGGGATCCTACTTAGATTCAATGGTAACATGATTTGTTTCTAGGCATTCATACTTCAATCCTGCATATCAACTATTAGCACATTAAGAAACACTAGGGTAAAAATGATTAAATAATGCTAAAATGATATAAAATACTTAGTAATTATGCAAATACATGTTATTTCTATGCTAAACAAAATGCAAATAGGGTTAACCAAAGCTATAGAGTATAGGTGAACACAAATTATATGGAACAAAGGTTAAATAAAGGCTACATAAGGGTTAAACAAGGTCAAAATAAGTTGAAGCATAATGAAAGTATAAGAAATAAGGCCAAATATAGTCAAATGAGGTTACACTTTACTAGTTTAAGGCCTTAGTTGACCATGTCGCTAATATAAGGCCTTGGTATGCCATAGTTATATGGTGTTAAATGATGGTAAAATGGTCAAACCCCATCAATTATCATTAATCAAGGGCTAAACAAGGATCAATACAGGTCATAATAGAGAAAACAAAGTAGGTATGATAAAACTGAAGTTATATAGGTGCTGAATGAAGTCAACTAAAGGAAATAAAGGTCAATAATGCATAATAAGATCAAAACAAGTCAAAACACCATGAAACAAGGGAAAATCAATAAAAATGAAATACATCTGCTAAAACATAGTTAATAGTTGTATAAAAAGGGTCATATTTTTCTAGTTTTATCCCTTAACTGTCCATGTTATGAGGCTACAGGTCTACTAGGAAAATTTTGGCACATGAGGGGGTCATTCTAGGGTTTTTTTAAGGTAAAATTAACACTTTTTCTTATGACTATGCTAGGCTCTACTGGTGACTACATTGGCCCAATGTATTCATTCATTACTTAGCATAGTAAACACTAATGGGTGTTTTCCTAGGGTCCATATGATTACTTTTGGGCTCCTGATGATCTAGACAACAAGTGTAGGGGATTGGTATGTTTTGGATTTTTTTTCTACCATCCATAAGTTAAAAATGATGTTTCTATTGGTGAATACACTGGGCAAACGTAGTCAAGGTAGGACCTAATGTAGTTACATGACATAAGTGAATTCATGGGGCTTAAGGACTAGGATTAGGACTTTGCCAACTTCCTAGGATAGCACAAGATCATGGAAGAACTGAATTGACTTCTCATTGATTAAGATTTGGCAAAAAAGTGGGTTTTATGGTATTTCGCATCATACTATAGTGGGCCACCATAGTCATGCATGGTGTTAGTGTAGTCATGGGAAATTTAGTGTTTTCAGGATGAAAATAAAGTGAAATTTCAATTCGATGAAGTAGAATTGGCTTCTAGGCTTCTTGAGTCAATTTTTGGTCATTTCAAGTTGTACAATGCTATCAAACCTTGCCATAAAATATGTTTCGATTGTGATTACACTAGGCTAGCAAATTCATAGGCTTCCCTAATGTATTCATGCTCAAAATATTATTTTAAGTGAGTTTTCATGCCCAATCAACCATGCTAGTGGACTTTTAGGGTCATTGCTATTTTTGGCTAGGGTTTTAACATTAAACTTGTTAGTTCCAGTGGCTTTTTGAGTCTTGAGAAGGCCATATTCCTCTTGACTACACTTGTCCAATGTAATCATATAATTCCCAATGCAATTGAGTGGTTTTTGATGAAAAATGATGAGTTTTGGCTTGTTTCCTAGTGTTTTATGATCTCAACATGCTATGGTAGTGTTCTAAGTCTTTTTGGGAGTTAATTTAAGATTCTTTTGATCACTTTTGGGATTTTTCATGTGGACTACACTAGGATCTATTGATGAATATGCTAGCCCAATGTAGACATGCAAATTCTAGCATAGTTCATAGGTTTGGAATGGAAAATCTTAAGTTTTATGGTCAAAATAGATTCCAGTAGGGTCCTAGGTTTTTTCTAAAGTTATTTTGAGTTATTTAAGGCTAATTTTAGCATTTTCTATGTGGACTACATTAGGCTCTACTAGTGACTATGCTAGCCTAGCGTAGGAATGTAATCTGTAGCATAGTTGGGATTGGAAAATGTGAGAAATAGTAAATTTTAAGATGATTTTCAGTCTAGCAGGGTTCTAAGGCTTTTGGAAGTTGATTTTGCCATGGAAATGACATGTTTTGGACTTTTTAGATGTACTACACTTGGCACCACTAGTGACTATGTTGTCCTAGCATAGTTCTAAAATTCTTAGCATAGTTAGGCTTGGGAAATGGATTTTGAAGTGTTTTTTCTTGATTGATTGACAGTATGTAGTGATCGGGAGTTTTGGGGAGGTGTGGAGGCTATGGAATGAATTTTTGGAGGTTTATTATTATTTCTATGGTCTATGCCATTAGTAAACCCTATGACTACACTGGGCCACCATAGTTGCAACCTTCCTCCAATTTTTTCATCGATTTTTTCTGATTTTTAAGTTCATATGATGATTTTGACAAAATTTTGGAGTTGCTAAGAGCTCTAGCTACGGTTTGGAAACATGGCATGGGTGTCTAATACTGATTTAAGGTTTGATGAGTGGGGAAAGTCATATCCCATTCTTTACTATGCTAGGCCAATGCAGTCATGCTCCTGGCTAGTGTATTCATTCCCAAAAACTAGCCTATTATGGTATTTGAGACTCTTTTGGTGCTTAGTGACTACTAATTCTAGTTCCTACTTGTTCATTTTGGTTGTAGGGTTTTAAGGATTGATGCTCATCATAGATGGACTAATGGGAAGTGTAAAAAGACAGCATGTCCCATTTGACTACACTAGGCTAGCATAGTTAAGCTCTAGGCTAGTGTAGTCACATGGAATAACAAGTTTTTAAATGAGTCCTAAGGTCTTTTATAGTCTAGTTGACATGGATGTTGATACATGGTTTTCTAGCTTGATCCTATGGTTTGATAGCATTGATGTAGGATTGGGGATTGGTTTTTCGGAGTGAATGGGATTTGGCATCTATTCCAATTCTTCCACGGGTCTAAACCCTAGCGTAGTTAGACTTGGAAGCTCAAAATCGCATCATAGTCATATTTTTCTTGGCTTGCTTGTTAAGCATCTAGTGGGTCCCACATTGAATTAGTATGTTTGGATCTTATGGTTTTCCATCCATACAATGTAATCCTACTTTCTAATTTAAATCCCTAAGTTTAGTGGATTTTGTGAATGTGTATTATGAAACTAGGGTTTCAAGGTGGGCACTTAGGTTTAAGTTGATTTTCTTGTTTTAAATTTGTAAAAATCATTGTTGTTTCCTACCCATCAAGTTGCTATGCCTAAGTTTGGAGCTTTCTACTTACTACTACCACCATCTCTATGATTGTCATAGCTATTCTTTCCTCACTTCTTCGGATGGTCATCCCAATGCTTCTAGAGTTCAAGGCTTTTTAGAGTTTTCTACATATGTCTTCTATACCATGTTGAGAAGGAAGGATCCTACTAAGAATCCTGCTTTGGAGGAGGTAGACGCAACTACTCATTACCTTTCCCAACTCCCACTTCCTAGGATTTCAGAATGCTTCACCATTATTTATCCTAGGTACACAACCTTATTTTTTATTAGAGATTATTCTATCTATTCCATTTCTAGCCTCAAACCCCTATGTTTTCTTAGATCTAGGTCTGTGTATTGGTCAAATTAGAATTTTTTCAAAATCCCACTATATATTTAGGTCATGTTTACTCATTTTTAGTGTTATTTGAATTTTTTTTCTTTACATTGTAGTACAAATAATGTTTTCATGAATTCCATGGGATTTCTACTTTTTTCCACCTAAATAGAATTGCCATTTTTTACTTTTTTCATAAGGAAATGGTTAGGTAATTACCTTTTTAAGGCTATGGGGTTAATTTTTATTTCTTTCTAGTCAATTTGGTTTTCAAACTACTTGATTTTGCCTTATGATTAATTTTTTATGGGTGTTTCCATCAGGTTGTGTGAAGTGGGTTTTTAGTTCTTGGCTATTTTTAGGTGTAAATTTGGTAAATTTTTATGTGCTAGAAAGTTATGAATCTTTGGATTTTATGGTTTTGAGTTTTTATTTCATTATTTAAGGATTCCAATGTCTATGGAATCATCAAATTTTGATGAACAATTAATTTCTAATAAGTGTTTTCGTAAGCTCATGCAAAATGGGGTCTTGTTCATGATGACCATGGTTATGCTAATTTTGCAATTTTTTCCAAAAGAATAGTTAAGGACTTTTAGGTTTTCCTTTATTAGAATTATAGTTGATGGTTTTACGATTCCGACAACTATGGAATCATTGAAATCAGATACATAGTCAATTTTTTATAAATGTTTACTTTAAGTGGTGCAAAATTAAGGTTTTATGATTGTTATGCATTTACTACTATGGTTATGAACAATGTTGAGACTTTGAACATTTCTTTCCATCAACATCACAAGTTCCTAGAAATTGATTGAAGTGTTGGGTGTTGCAACTAAAAACCTCAATTTCTAGAATAGAAACCATGAATCCTTAATGCAAATAGTTCCCCAACATTGAATCCCTAGGTCCTTCATGATAAAAATGGGATTTGGAGGATCTTGGCTGATCTAGTAGATCAACTAGAGATTTAGGAGATGTAAAATGTGGAAATATAAATAGATCTAAATAATGCATAGATAATAAATTTAATTCTATTAAATGCAATACTTAAAACATAAAAATTTATTTAGAAAAGAATAAAGAATAAGTTAGAGAAATATGTAAAAATGTGCTTGGATGAGAAAAGAGGGTTCACTTATGCAAGAGTTTAAAGCTTGTTGAAGCTAAGGTGATTTGTTCCATGATCTAGGTGGTAAACCACTCTTGATATTATCAAATCTTCCTTTGCTATTTCAACCCTGGATTTGCCAATTGGGTTGTTGCTAGGGGAGGGTGAGAAAGGTGTGATATTTTGGTGACAAGTTGCTCCACACTGAGTTTGGAATCCTACAAGTGTAGTGTTAACACCAAAAATCCACCAAATCTTAAGGCCTCACTACTTCCATGCTAGGGTCTAAGAGGATGCAAGTATGAGAAATTGCAAGAGCTCTTGAGTGCTTGAAAATTCCCCAAGTTTTGAATTGCGTGTATGCAAATTGCTTGTGAGTGTTGAATCTTGTTAAAAACAATTGCTAAAGCTTGTTAAAAGCATGGAACCCTTCAATGGTGTTTGAGGCTAACTTTTATAGGGTCTTTGGGCCATTAATGGGGCTACAAAATGGCTATAATATAGCTACAAAATGGCCCCAAATTGATTGCCAAATTTAGGTGAAATGGGCCTCCAAATTTGGGGGGTTACTAAACATAGTTAGTGCTTTCCCCCATGGTCATTCCATTTACTAAAGCTAGTAACTAGGGCATCTATTCAATTTTGAAGATGAATCTTCCATGCCAATCTCTCCACCATAATTATTGATGTGGTTGGTCAGTGAAGGTTCTAGTATTAGGCACAAGGCATTTGAGGTTATTTTTTCTCCTAGACCCCCTACTAACATTTCTAGATCCATCTTCCTAAATTTCCACACTAGGTAGTGTAGAAGGAAACTCCATCAATCTGGAAGAACTAAGAAATTTAGATCTAGACTAGTTCAATAGCCAATTAACGATGCATGTTAGCCTCTAGCATTGCTACTATTGATGATCAATACTTGGTATCAAGATCCAGTAGTCTGAAGGCTCTGAAGTGTCTCATGAAATTTTTCCCCTTTATTCCATGATAGACATAAAGGCCCTAGTGTGGATGAGAGAGGTATGGAAGTTTTGTATCATGTTTGACCACTTTTAGAGCTTTTGAAAGCTCTAGAGGATTCTAGTCTAAGGGTCACCAGGCTTTGAGAAATTGCTACTAGGTAGTGGATTTTGATTATTTTTGGCTTCCCCCCTTTCCTCCACACTAGTGATGAGTTTCTCAACATGCATGAAGCCTCCCCTATTGTGAAAACACCAAATCCCAAGGTTTTGAGTAGTCTTGATTAGTTTTGACCAGGTTTGGTGATGTTTTGAGGCTATTGGGGATGCTTCGAGGGGTTCTAAGACATGTGGGGTTCACTTTAGGGTCAACCTTGGGCTAGATGGCTGTTGTAGTTTAAGAATGAATGTTAATCCCTTTTATTCCATAGTGGGTAGTGTTACCCCTATATGAAAACCTAAGTTATTCTCTTTTGAGAGTGTTTCATCTCCTTTTCGGGATCCTAGTGTTGAAAAACATAGGTTCAAGTTACTAAGAATGATAAACAACTATGTTTTAATTATTTTATGAAATGGAAGGCATGTAGGCATTCTAGGCATGGCATCACTAGCATGGATGCATGGGAGCTAAGGTTGAAAAATTATTTTAATTTTGAAAATTAGCAAATGGGATTTAGAGATGGACATTTAGTAGATGTGTTTTTTAATGCTAAATTTTGTAATTTTTTGATCATAATTCACATTTTTGTACACTACACATTGGAGGAGAGCTCTCACAAATAATTTTTTGGTATAAGTAATCCATTCTTAACATGGAAGCCTTTTGTCTTTCTTCCACACAACATAGAACCTCCATCCTTCTCATCTTCAAACTCTCCCAACATTGTGCCTATGGATCTACCTATTTGTCATTTCTCCAAGGTAGAAAATTCTACCTATTTTTGCTTAGTTTTTTAGTTGCTTTTATTCATTTTCATGTATTTTACTTGCCACTTATGAAGCCATTTTTTTTAGATCTACGTTCATATTGGAGGTAAATCAAAATTCTCATGGAATCCCACCTTTTATTTTAGCTATTTCCACATGGATCCATGGTTGTTTTTTTGTTTTTTCCTTAATAGATTTGTATTTAACAATTAAGCCTATTGTTTTCATTCGTTTTTTCCAAACTTTTGGGGATATGGTCATTTTCCAAATCTAGGCCAAAGCATTCATTAAAATTAAATTTCAATGAAATCCTACCCCATTATTTTTACATGTTTGCTAATGAGTATCGATTATTTCATTTGTTTGGCTATGTTAAGTTGAGTTTTAGCTTTATAGCTTTTTACATAGAACAAGAAAGTAATGTTGTGTATTTTTTCCAAAGAAAATGGCCACATACTTTTGAAATCCAATGTTATGGATTTGTAGCCCTACATTTAAGATTTCCAACAACTATTCTCTTGGTCAATTTGGCTTTAAAATTATTAAGTAATCTACCTTGCATTATCTCTTATGGGCCTTTTATTTCTTATCCCAATCTAGGACCTAAGTGCAATGATTCTTCTAGTTCTTGACCTTCTTGGAGATGAGTTCCATCTGGATATGTTATTCCATCATCTCTCAAAGGACCTCTACTTTTTACTAAATGACATGCCAATAATGGGCCGATGTGATCTCCCTAGTCTACAATTCCCCTGAGTTGGTCACTTGGGCCACCACAAAGGCCTTATACTCTTGGAGATCTCTAATAGTGTCCTCTAACCATTGGGTCTTTTCCCTTAAGACCACAAATTCCTTTCATAAGGATTCATTGGACCTCTCTAGCTTCCATGAAGTTTTTGTGTACTACATTAATAGATCAACAATAATCTTATACAACTTCAAGGATGTACTAGATACATCAGAGGGAAGATTAGGCAAGGAGTTAATCTCCATATCTCTGTTAGGGTCCCACTACATAGAAGGCACTACACAAGCATGAAATATAATCATAAACATAATGCATAATCTAGGATGACCATAACATAAGAAAAACCTATGACATAGCCAAATAACTAAGGCACATAAAATGAAGTCCTTACCTATCTCAAGTGTAACTTGTTTCATCAAATCAATGATGTCCTTAGCCATTCCACACATGAACTCCACCTTATCTAGAGTCTTCATCCATGGTTTCACACAAAACTTAGAGACATGTGCTTGCATTAGTGGCTTAAGAACTACTATAAGCATAATAATAATTGAATGGTTAGGATGAAAACCAAAATTAAATTATAAGATATAACAAAAATATTAAGGCATGAGCATACTTGGCTCCTCCTCCTCTTCCTTATCTGGGATGATCATGGTGGATGTACTTGGCACTGGCTCCCCAAACAAGGTATCTAGACCATTTTTATCTATAGCAGAAAATCCTTCAACCATAGGTTGCTTTAGGAGTACCTCTTCTACACATATTTTTTTTGCCTCCATGGTAGCTTGGGCTCTCATAGCCTAACATTTTTCTACAACCATAGCACATACAAAATTTGTTAACACATGAAACCATAAAGCAGGCATAAACTCTAAAACATGAAATAGCTAAGTTTAAAGAAATAATACCTTTAAATTCCTATTGTGATGGCCTAAGCTTAAAACTAAGCTTCATTGGGGTAGGTTGGTCTGATGCTAGTGGTGCTTCCTTCATAGGTCTTTTAAGTTTTTCTCTAGAAGCCCCTTTAGCCTCCCTATGTAGTCATTTGGACTTTGATATCCTTGCTAGAAATGTGAGAGGCTACTCATCATCTATGTTAATATGAGACACAAACTACCTAACATTAACATCCTTAGTGATAATGGATAATGTATCATTCATCTCTTCTAGTGGGTTCTAAGCCTACACTGTTGGAATAATGTGCATTATGCAAGGCTTAGAAAGTTAGCTTAGGTCTTGGGAAATCCATTGTCCATTTCTATACATGATCAAAAACTTTGCAAAGCTCTACAAATAACCTATAAAAAATGAAAAGTGCATGCAGATTATTATAGAGATGTCTACATAGAGTCTAAGGATCTCCTCTTGAAGCCCAACCACCAAGGTAGCCACCTAGTTGAACCTAGTATCATCCATTAGGACCTTCTTGGAGGTCAACCTTCATGAAATTCCAATCACCTTCTTTTATAATTATAGTTTAGGAAATTCATGAGACTTAAACAAAGGATATGACAAATTTTCATCAAGGTTCATAAACTCATCCATGGAAATTCTATAGTGGCCCATATCGATATCAAGATACTCTAAAAATTCATCATGATGCCTAAATTTCTTCACTATTCTTGTTGGAACCTTTTCCCCATTAGTAGGGACACCAAAAAAGTTATGAAATAGGCCTTCATCAATATCCATGTTAACCTTCATACTGCAAATGATGGTGTTGAAAAGACCAATCTTTTCATCAAAGCAGTTGATGACACACGTATGCGATATCGCACCCCATTGCCAAGTCTATAAATAAGAGGCAGCTTTCCATTGTTCAATCATCTAGAGTTAGTCCCTCAGCCAAAATATAGCAATTTTACCATTCCAAAGTTAGAATAATTTCCATGTGCCCGTAGTAGGAGTCTGAAAGTGAATGGATCTTTATTTGAGAAAATTGTACCTGAGCACACATTTGTGTATGGCAATAAAGACTAACTTTTTGATAAACCTTGCAGCATATGTGAAACACCACTAATTTTTCCCTAGAAATTTTAGACAAGAATCAAGCTAAGTTATGTTGCTGCCCAACATGAGTACAACATGACAAAACTTGGAGGCCTCCGAAACAGCCCCTGATGGACCATGATTCAACAGGAAAGGTCCCGTCGGGGCCCATAGGTGATTGCACCAACTTCCAGCATCCAGAATCAAAATTTTCAGGTTCAAAATATTTGGTTTTGGCTAAGTACACTTTGGTTACTTTTTTAGACACCTTCTTGTTTATGCTTTGTCTACAATATAGATCTATTTACACTTTATTTAAAATTCAATACACTCTATTTACATTTCATATTGCTTTTTGCATTCCATTTACACTATTTACGATAACGCCAGCGCTAGCCGTAGCTTACGCTCGGGGAAGTCCTTGGTTGATTTACGTGCAAACCATCCAAGGCACTTTGCCTTCGTTTACTTTTTCAGCTTGCCCTTAGGTGAAGGCAGGGTTAGCTGTGGCTGTCCGATGATCTCTCGGTGTCCGTTTCACTTCCAGCCTTACACCGACAATTTAGGTTAGTATAGTTTTTGGTGCTAGAAGGAGGGCCTACTCGCTTGTTGTTATTGGTCAAAACGTCACTACCTATCAAAACTCATCCATCTTGCCCATTTGAGTCTCCTTGTCCGTGTTGATCACACTAAGCTTGTATCATGCCATGCTACAACTGCTTGTGATCCAACTCCATTCATCTACCCCAATCCATTCACGTTTATCATGGAATCTTCCCAAGCCAACCAAGTAACACTACCAATTGCTAATTTTGGGGTTGAAGCTTCAAATTCTATGACTGCTACAAAATCCATAACCATTATTGAACACATAAATCCTCAAGGCCCTACATGCCAATCCCTCAAGCTACAAGGCAAAGGCCCCATTTACGCGACTCTTACACCCAAACAGTATAATTTCATATGTCTCAAAATCCAAACCAACCTACCCATTGATCGTGTAGAGAGGGAAGCTAAAAGAGACTATGAACTTGTCCACAAAGGAGGTCGTGAGTTCATCCCTTTAGCATTTGATATAATCTTGTTGTCTGAACACCATCATAAACTCATATCCTAGCTTCTTATGGCTAGAAGTCAAGCCTTACAGCTACCACCAATAGAGCCTCAAGATGAGGAAGATGATTTTGTAGTGCAATCTGAACATGGAGAATCATACCATACGACTAGCCCTCATGCCCACACAAATCCATTATTCCATCCTTTCCTGGAAGAAACTGTGTTTCCTTCTTCATCCACAAACACTTGAGGACCTATTCCCCATTCCATTCCTATCTTCTCCATGCTCAATAACATTTAGTCTGATACGTCCACTTCTATCATTCCTCCACCAGTGTAGTCCCAACAACTCCCCCAAACCAATGCATGGTCAATCCTCCAATCTCAAGTAATTGGAATACCGTCAGTCATACTAGCTTCCACATCCACCCATTACATACCCCAGATGCAGATTCATGGGGCATCACTGATTAACCCAACCCAACATGTTCAAGGTGTTACCTCACAACATATAGCTGAGCAGTGGGCTCCACCGATAGTCTTAGTCCTAAATACCATCCCACCACAACAAATGTTAGCCCAAAAACCTACCTTTTCACAAACAATGCAATAATTAAACCATTATCATCCACAATCCACTCAATCTACTAGTTTTTCTATCACCCAAGAATGGGTAGACACACAAAAAATGATGCACTCATTGGCAGAAGAATTAAAACACCTTAAAACTTTCAACAATGAGGAAGTCAAGGTACTATATTTCTATCAAGATGACCCAATTGACCCCTCAGTTCCACCCTTGACCTTGCCAAAAGGAGTCTCATTACCTCAACTAACCAAATAAAATGGAGAAGGGAACCCAAATGCCCACCTAGTGACATTTTCCAAAATCCTTTTACTTCAAGCATGGCCTCATGTAATTTTGCGAGTGTTTGCAATGTCCTTAACCGGAAAAGCCTTAGACTAGTACTGATATTTACCCCGTAGCTCCATATCTTTTTTAGAGAATTTATTGCATCAGTTCGTCACCCGTTTCAAGTACAATTTGAAACCTGAAGCCACGTTAGATAGCTTGATTTAATTTAAACAAGCGCCATTGGAGTCAGCACAAAAATTTATCCAAAGGTGGAGTGCAGCCTTAAACGAACTTCATGAACCTATACCCGAAACATATTTTCTCACTATCCTTAAGTTAGCTGTGAATGACTTTATTAAGTCAAAACATTACTACCTGAAAGCCTGCACATTGAGTCAAGCGTTTGTACAAATCAAAGACATAGAAGAAGCAACACAAACAAGTAATGACCCAACCTACTCAACCTTTAGGAGCCAACATACGAGGAAAGATAAATCCAAAACAACATTAGCAGCAGTGGCTGAGGGAAAACAACATGCTATCCCAAACAACTATGAAAGAACCACACTCACTCGTACACTTGAAAATTCCTCAAAAAGAAACAATAACACAGGTCATGCCTGTACCTTTAAAAGAAAATACCCTGCTCAATACACACCATTGCCCATGAAGCCTTCACAACTACTTGATCAACTTCTAGAGGCTAGGCTAATTCAACACAAACAAATGTCTCCTGTAGCCTCACAAAGACATGATCGCTTTTGCGAATTAGCAAAAAATCTAGCTTTAGCAACAACTAACAAACCTCCCATTCCAAAAGGCTTTAGGTTGGATAGGTTTTGTGAATATCATCAATGGTGTGGTCATGGGACTGATTACTGATTTGCATTGAAACAAAACATACAACACATGATAAATGGGGGAGAAGTAGTGTTCGACGAGACAAACCCCATAAGGCCTCAAAACCAATCCATGGAGGTCTACAAGGATATTCTCAATACCAAAAACAAGGATGCCCCATATGTGATTAATACTGTCCATGTGGAAGACAGACAAGACATTCCTCGAAAGCCTTTTGTGATTCACGGGCATTCAGAAAACACACCTACCTCAATATATCCTCAAACCCCTTTTACCATGCGCATGTCCCCCACACCATTAAAACCATTCATCATCCACATACCTCCTTTGGTTGCCACCACAACAAACATACCATCTAAAAACTAACCCATTCCCTTTATGGTTCGGGTGCCAAAACACCTCGGCACAGAACCCACCTCCATTTCTCGATGACCTTTGCGAGAACATCTTGCCCATAGGCTAATAAGAGATCACTTGGAAAAATAAAAAATAGAGTACATGGAGAGAGAAAACCATGGATACGAAATAGGACTACCAAAGCCTACACCACTAAACATCATCCGCATGAGTCCATCCATTAATGAGCCTACTACAAGTCACAAAAATAAAGATGAAGTCGCGAGTCATATCCCAAACTTAGCTTCCTCAGCTATTAACATAAAGACTCCTCCACAAGAAATACGAATGTTGGGTAAAATGGACCAAATCTCTATGGATAAGAATGTCCCAAATGGTAAAGATCTAGCAAATGTGTTGACCCAGGTCACACAAGTCTTAAAACAAAAGAATACTTCTTTATGTTTGTATGACCTAGTAATGACTTCACCAGTACATCGAGAGGCTCTCGTATGAATGCTAACTTCAATTCTTGTTAGTGAGGATCTTCCTGCAGATGAACCATCCATTTATGTAGTATTATCCCCACAACTTCAAGAATTGAAGACCACATCCTTAGAGTTGCATGTTAAGGACATTAAGCTAGATGAAAACATGGGAAATCACTACGGCCCCTATGTTCATAACAATATAGGTTGATCATTTTAAAATACGTAGGGTGCATGTCAACGATTGTGCGGCAACAAATGTAATACCTTTTTCCATCATCAAAAAATTAGGACTCACTAAACAAGTACAACCCACAACAACCTCTTTCGTGAGATCTTTCAGTGGTTCCCGTGTGGGAGTGAAAGGCATGATTACCTTAGATTTCATAGCCACAGACCAATTCCCTACATAAGCTAAATTCATAGTGCTTGATGAAATGCTAGGGTTTAATCTGATCCTAGGACGTCATTGGTTAGCTCAACTTAAAGTTGTATCTTCACCAATCCATCAGGAGATACATCTACCTTATGAGGGAGGTGAGATCATCATACATGGGGATACAACAACATCGATCACTTCCTCATACCTTGAGGTAGGTCAAGGATCGGAAATTGAGTTCATTAAGCCTAAACAAGAAACCATGAACATACATTAGAATGTGAACCCAATGTTGACTCACAATCCAACTAGCACTGAAGAAACACAAGAAGACACAGACAGAGGAGCCATTCCTGCTGATGTTTCTTGGTCAGAACTACCCTTTGATATCACCGATGAAGGGGAAGATGAATATAAAATCATACCCATACACCCAGCCCCACACATTAAGTTACAAAAGATTAAGAGGCAACTTAACAACTAGAATAAATGAGAAGAACTGTCCGAAATGACGTTAAACTACGAACTGTCCAAAATGACATTAAACTACGAACTATCCAAAATGACGTTAAACTATGAGATGTCCAAAATGACGTTAAACTACAACACGTATGCAATGACATTAAACTAGCCATAGTCAGAAATGGCCGGTTCCATTTAAAACTTCTTGAAAGCATTACTACCTTTGGCCCACTATGGCATACAACTGGTAATCCTTTCTTTAACAAAAGATGCAATAGTCCATCAAGACTCTAAACCAATGTACCAAGCTTGAAATGGCTTTAAACTAGAGCCAACAAATTATAGATTTACAAACTCTCATCATCTTACATTGAATTTTTGCTTACAGGTTACAACTTACAATTTAGATTCTTGCACGGTCGTTGTTTTCTTTTCCAAGTATTTACCTTACATCTTGCTTTACACTTTAGAAATTTATGTTACATTTAGTTGCATACATATACTCTAGAAAACAAAGAAAAACATAAAAAATGACAAAAATATTTACATAGAACATCAAGGTAATGAAGGAATGCAACCATTTTATACCATAATTGAATTTAGGCCATTACATCAGTCTTTATACATTCCATCAAACATCCAAAAAATCCAAAAACATTTAATAACTTAAAAGCTCATGGATGGGGTTGATCCCCAAGATCCTCTTCATCATTCGTCCCTACTCCATTGGGGCCAACTCCATCATTAATGTGTCCCTACAAACAGAAAACAAAAAATAGTACAAAATAGTTAAGGACAACAAACACTTGAAAATTTCATAAAATTTTAAAATATCCACGACCTTATTGTCGACTTGAAAATTTAAGTATAAGAATTAAAAAATTTAAAAATATGCAAATGGGAAGTCAACATCTGGCCTGGAACGACCTAAAACTATCACCTTTCCTTGCATTGCTTTTCTTTCATTCGTATATTCCAAATCTATGTACAACAGGTGTCGCTTGATGTTGTTTTCTTTCTAGTTGATTTTTTATAGGATCTTGCAGATACACAGCATGACCATGCATATAGCATTACACTTTACACAAGCAAGGTAAGCATCAGTCCGCTATGACTATAAACTAGCATAGAATAGTCTTGGATCATGACTTAAAACTGATACCACAGAATAGTCCTGGATCATGACTTAAAACTGATACCATAGAATAGTCCTAGTAGCATGAATTAAAACTGATACCATAGAGTAGTCCTGGATCATGACTTAAAACTGATACCATAGAGTTTTATCCAGTATGACACTAAACTGGTACATCTATCCACCATGACATGAAACTATTATCCAGAGTCCACTAAGACTATAAACTAGTTTTCCTCTTCATAGTCTGCTATGACTATAAACTAGCAATGCACCATCCTCTACGATGCTAAAATAGCATCATCCAAGGGGTTATGATGTGAAACTAACCCACGATAGTCTGCTAAGACTATAAACTAGTGTCATCATCGACGACTAGGGAAAACTTGAAAAGATCTGTTGTTGCAGTTGGCTATTCCTATTCCACAAAGACTTGTTGCATGATTCATCCCATGGGGCCTAATGAAACTAATGCTATTCATGATTCTATTTTCTTTGAAAGCTGCACGTGGGGACTCCATCTCCTTGTTTAAAGTGTTTAGCTGACTGCTTCATTTGTGTTTTTATTGTCTTCTTAAAGTTGTGTTTGCAGGATGACACTTTTAAGGCATTCGTGCATAGATGCACTTCATCATGATGACAAGGTATCACATTTTTCCTGATGCACACGACTAGTTTAATCAATCCATTCATAAGTACATTCCTGACTCCTGATGCATCCCCTATTTCCCCATCATGCTCCCCTTAGCCTATTAAATTATATCCCCCTGATACATTCTGCTCACCTCAAAACTCTTGATGCACAGTTGCACACTGTAACTCTCTAAGTAATTGCAACGCAAAACATGATACACAGTACATGATGGAAAATGCAATTGCTCAAACACGAGCACCGCACAAAAAGCAAGCTCTTTCAAAAAGACTAAACACAAAAAAAAATAAGAAAGAAAAAGAACAAAATAAAGGTCAAAGAGCAAAATGCACGGAAAAGGTCTTCAAGACCCCGTTGACATCATAAACAAAAGACTATTGGCCATTCTCATACAAGCCCCAGGCGAGAAGGCAATTGCCTTGAAAAAAAAAGTTACACTCATGTCTCAAAGAGACCATGTTACACATCATCATGTGGCTTTGGCTATTTACAACAGGCCCCGCAAATACTCTATAAGAGTCCCGTTTCTCCAAAGAACGCACCTGCTATGTCTTGGTTCTGAGTCTACTGAAAACCTAGCTATTGACAAGGAACAATGACATGACTTGTGCACAAGAGAGCATTCCTCTCGCACAATCCTAATAGCAATCATAACCCTTAACCTCCTAACTTCCCTAGTTACAATTGATTCCCTTGCATCTTGAACCACATTCCCTCAATCCCATGTACTTTTGAAAATGGTGCGATAATATCTAGCCAAGGGCTGATGGTTAATATTTCGTACTTGTTTGTTCATGGTGTTTGCACTTCTTTGTTGATGCCTCTCAGGTGAATTCCTCTAGACGTCAACAAAGAGGGGCCAATGAAACACCACTAATTTTGGCCTAGCACTTTTAGATAAGAATCATGCTAAGTCATGCTGCTACCCAACATGAGTACAACATGACCAAACTTGGAGGCCTTCTAAATAGCCCCAGATGGCCCATGATTCAATAGGCAAGGTTTCCTTGGGGCCCATATGTGATTGCACCAACTTCCAGCATCTAGAATCAAAAGTTTCAGGTTCAAAATATTTAGTTTTGGCTAAGTACACTTTGGTTACTTTTTTAGATGCTTCACAGCGTAAGGATCAGCGTCACCAATTTTTAGAGCCCCAAAACTGAGCCAAAATGACTTTATTTCAAGGGTTCAACTCATCCTCAAGGTCCACTATTGATAACTATGGGTCCCAGCCTTCAGAAATTCCAGATTTTAGCTCAAAATTGCAAGTTTTGGAGGTCACACTACAGGTCACGCTGGATGCTAGAGAAGTAAGGCAGAGTTAATCCTCCTTGATTTTCTTTGTAAATTTTTATCATTTGAGGGATTGTCTAAATTATTTGTATTTTCATGAGCTTGAATAACCCACACGTTGTGAGATACATTAAATCTGGTGAAAGAAGACAAATATCTAGCACACATCCAACTCATGCACAACTATCCAACATAGNATGAGATACATTAAATCTGGTCAAAGAAGACAAATATCTAGCACATATCCAACTCATGCACAACTATCCAACATAGATACATTGAACCTAGTCAAGAATGTAGCTTGCCAACATAGATCCAACTCGTACACAACTATCCAAACACAAACACATTGAACCTGGTCAAAGAATGCAACTATTTAGCACCCAGCCCAACCCTATAAATACCCTATCAATTCACATAAACTAAGGGGGCAAAAATTGGAGAGATTGGCAATTCTGAAAAGAGGACAGAACCTGCAATCCTTGGGCGCTCAGCACACCTGACTGTTCATCCCATTTCATCATCACATCATCCAAGATTTCTCATGTTCATCCCATTTCATCATCACATCATCCAAGATTTCTCATGTTCATCCCATTTCATCATCACATCATCACGTCATATAATTTCAGGGCTAGGCGTTTGACTTTCCATCCACACGTGTGCAACTACGCTTTGACCGATGCAAATTCTTGTTTAAAAAATACAATACATTTTTNACAACTACGCTTTGACCGATGCAAATTCCTGTTTAAAAAATACAATACATTTTTATTATTACCTTCCATTTACATTATTTACTTCGTTTTATGCTTTCTATACAATATAGCTCTATTTACGCTTTATTTAAAATTCAATATGCTCTGCTTACATTTCATATTGCTGTTTGCATTCCATTTACACTGTTTAAGGTAACCCTAGCACTAGCCATAGCTTATGCTCAGGGAAGTCCTTAGTTGATTTGCATGCAAACCATCCAAGGCACTCTGCCTTCATTTACTTTTCTAGCTTGCCCTCAGGCGAAGGCAGGGTCAGCTGTGGCTGTCTAACGATCTCTCGGTGTTTGTTTCCCTTCCAGCCTTACACTGATGATTTAGGTTAGTACAATATGGACTAAGATAAATAAGATTTAATTATTGTTAAATGTTTAAATGCTTTCCTAGATAATTAATCTCTCTCAACCCTTGACTCTCCTAGTTAAGTGCATTCAGTATGATCGCTTCGAGCATGTGTGTAATGCTTGGTAACCCAGTAACGAGTAGCATTTAGTAATCCCAGTAGCGTTGCACTAGTTCAAGCTATGTGTAGTAAGTGGGAAAGGACACTGATGCAGGATAATTAAAGCTTAGTTAGTGAATAGTTAATGGAAATTAGTTATATAGTTCTCTTCACCTTATCCTACTAGCATAGGCGTTAAAAAAGAAAAAAGATATAAAAATCACATACCTTAGACTTACTTAACCATACAACCATGAAAATACAAGTAAGTTTGGGAGGACGACAATTGGTTAACCTTAATTCTTCCATTAAGGCACATAAGCACTTATTCCTTGGAGTTCAACCGAATCACGCATGAGATGATCATATTCGTATGATTGAGTGTAGGGGTACCTCACAACTCATCATTGTTGCCGTTGCTGAGGACTTAGTTGTTTGTGTGCTATGTAGAATATAGGAAATCATTCATATCATTGGGAGCTAGAATGAACCCTTAGGGTTAATCAAGAGAAAAATAACAAAATGGTAAATTGCACACCGAACAGGACAAAATGTCTTCTTCTTCGCACAAAAGCACTTCACCGCCTAGGAACAACACTAGAGAGAGTTGGTGGCACAACACACATAACCAAGAACTACCAGTTCCTCAATAGTTCTGAGTGGTATATATTCATCATGATGAATATGTACTCAACTTTACCTTTATCCTTCATCAAGATGAGCAAATGCATTGGAGAGACTTGNCTTTACCTTTATCCTTCATCAAGATGAGCAAATGCATTGGAGAGACTTGAAGGGTAACATAGTGTTTCCTCTAGACCAAGCAGTCCCCAGCATGCTCCTTCGTGCCCTTGCATGAATAGGAATGTCACAGTTATATGTAGAATACATTGCATGTGAGCACCAAACAAGGGACTACCATCCCACAGAAGTGCAACGTCAATAGGAATTGCAACAAGAGAGATATTATACATCGTTGAGAGGCAAACGACCCCATAATGCTTCACCCGTCATAAGCGAAATTGAGGGTGGTGAACCTATTTCAATAGGTTCTTCAAAAAATGATGTTTCCCCTCCTAATGATGGTGAGGAGTTGGTGTATCAGAACCTTCACTCCATGATTCACAACTCTAGTTTTGATCCCCATGAACACCAAGTATTCAACGAGGAAACACGAACACATGATAAGGGTGAGCCTTTTGATCATCATCACGATCGGAGCTGGGACCACCGAAGAGAAGGTAGGAAACATCATCATGGCGATCATTCTCCTTCTTCTTCACCATCATCATCACATTCACCCTCTCCTTTAGTATTAGGACATGATCATAAGGAACATAACCATGAGGATAAGGATAAACAGAGTGAGAAACCTTGACGAGAGAGTCGAGAGCAAGGACGAGGTAAATCTAGAGAATCAAGGCATGGAAGAAGGGAGAGTAGGGAACTACATAGACATCACAGATATTATGAAAGAAATGACCACAAAGACTACTTGCAACCCGAAGCATGTTAGACATTATGGAGGCTTTTAGAATTCCTACAAGGCACCAAAAAGATAGCAGGATTAAGAGATTAGACATGAATAATATCCCACGATTTGAGGGGGGATACAATGCTGATCCTTAGAACCACTTATAGGAATTTCATGATGCATGTGCCTTGAAAAACATCAAGAACAAGTGGAAAAAATTAAAGTTTTTTCCAAGGACACTAGTAAAAGAAGTAAAAAGCTGGTACCGGTCCTTAGAACCAGAATCCATTCGAAGGTGGAGTACGATGTTAGAACTATTTAACGATAAGTATCAAATGTACTCCCAGGTGTCCAACCTACAAAAGAAAATCCAAGGATAGAAGCAGGGAACTCATGAACCCTTGGATTCTACCATGGGCCAATACTATGCACTGTTATATCATTGCCTGGGCCATGGTTACTCGCAGCAGGATCAACTACGCCATCTCGTAGATGAACTTAGGCATGAAACTAGGAGAACCATTGGAACATATGCCCAAGGGAGATTATCAAAGATTAGGTTCCATCAAATTCATAGATTTTTGGAGCAAGTAGCTAAGGAAGAAGGAGAGCTATGTAAGAGAGAAAGTGTGGAAGAGTACTTCCCTTCAAAAAATGGGAGTGAGATTCTATGAGGAGGAGGAAGAGTCACCACTTGAAGAGATGGTGAATAGGAAAATTCTACTGCTCCAAAAATTAAAAATAGAAGTGTCAAAAAAAGTAGATCAAATGTGGGACTCCTTAGATAGTAGATTTAAAACCGTTCTAAAAATCACAAAGGAGTCTAAGGAGCAAAGTAGTGATCATGATAAAAATAAAAAGAGGGATTTGGACTATGCACATAACAAAGGTAAGGGTAAAATGACCATCACCAAAGTAATTTTGGATTCAGATACAGACAATGACAGTGGATGTGAGATATGCTAGTATGACCATCCTAAGGAATGTTGCCCAGTAATCTCACATCTGCAAGAGTCTGGGGTGTATGCACTTAACCCACGACTTAACAAATAGCAAGCACCTCGACGGTTACCTTATCCTCAAGGTAACCCGAGGTAGTTCAACCAATCATTAATGTATTATCCAAGTGAAACTCTATGACAACCTATCAAGAAATACCAGCAGTGGCAATACTCATAGTCATGGGGGATGCCATCACTAAGGCAACAATACCTTTATCAGCAATCAGGTCCATATGGCTATTATGTGCAGCAGCCAATCTCTCCATGTGACTATGTTGGTCACGTGACACCACAATGTCACTACCAAGCTTAGGAGTATTATAGGACTCCTTTTCCTAGGAGAGATACACCACATGCATACCATCCTCCAAATCCATCCGTAACTCTCACACTGAATGCTCCATTACCACCTGCTTCAACAATGCAAGGGAAACTCCCTGCTCAGCTACAACAACGTAATGCTATGAGAGCTATAATCCTTCAACCCACTACTAGTTCTAACAATCGTACAAGGAGAAGAGCTTTCTTTAGGACCAACAATCTAAACAAGCTCTAACAACCACAAGTTGTTGAGCCTCTGAACTCTTCTCCATCAAACAAGACTTCAGAGCTCCCTTTGAACCAAAAATAGAGCTCAATGCATATGGTTATATTAACACATACCGTCACTAACAGGATCAAGGAAGGCCACCTTCCTAGGAAATTCTCTAACCCCAGAATCGCTTTAATTTATCTCTAAGTCACTGGGAATGAACCTTGTAAAGCTCTTCTAGACTCAAGTTTCAGAGTCAATTTGATATCACAAGAAATTTATAAAGCCTAGAAACTACCTCTACTAAAGAGGAGAAATATTCACTTAGAGATGGCTAACCATTCCATCACCATTCCCTTGGGACTGGTAGAGGACATTGTTACCACTATGTGTGGGTGATCATACCCAGCTGATTTCCTAGTGATACAAGTCAACAATGATAAAGGGGACTTCTCAATAATAATGGGAAGGGCATGGATAAGTACCGTGAATGCATGCCTAGTAATCTACGATCTTTCCCTAGAAATATCTAAGGAAAACACTTGTGGGAAGATCAAGAAGAAGAAAGTTCCATGCATCACATACAGTGATACACGACATGATTGCATACAGGAATGTTCAACATTTCCTGCATGCAACCGGTGTGTACAGAGGTTAACATACAAAGGTGCCTATATGTAGCAACCAAACAACAAGAAAACACCTAGTGGTTAATAGCTAATCAAGAGAGAAACTCACCAATATGCATTGAACTAATTGGGGGACCAACTTGTAGCCACGTAGAAAGCATAGATGCACTGGAGTAAGAGTGTCACCAACTTCCAACCCTTAACCTGAAAACATCAATTGGGGGAAATTGGGAACTCCTAAAAGATTCAAAAAAATGCTCTGATAGGAGAGTACTAGTTGATGTGCAATAGAACAAACCTTATCATGAATCTAGAACCGTCAATGCACATTACACATCAGAGAGAGGATGACCTCACTCATTATTTCAAATCTTCCCCATCCAACTCAGTCATGGGGGAGATGGCCACCTATGCTGATCAATAGAGACCCTGAGTTCCTTTTTACATTTTTGTTTTACACATCTTTTTAACTTTTCTGATTTTTGTTTTACAACATCATTTATACTCTTTCATTTCTTTGTGTATTTGTTTATTTTGTTTGATTTGTCACCTAATAAGGGCTCCTGATGGTGGTATGAACTATATTCCATTGATTGCTAATGTTTGGATTATACCTTTGATTGATGATGTTGATACTTGGGTATGGCTCTTTTGATATAGTAGGCAATGAGTCCACATCATCAATGCATCCATGAATTTCTATGGTCTCTCTTGGCTTGGAACTATACAGTCCCTTTCTCACTAATAAGAACTATCAATGAATCGGTCACTGGGCATTTCTTAAACTAAGGAAGGACTCAAGGACTAAAAAGGATGTGACTTCAAGGGAACTTGATGCATTTTTGCTGCCCATTCTCTTGGGTTCTTAGATTTTTTCTTCTTGAGTCTCCCATACCATTTTGACACTACTCCATTATCAAGAAGCTGAGCTAATAAAAATAACAAGTCATTGCATGGTGTGGTTTTCCTGCAAAAAAAATATAGTGAGAATTCAAAGCACACACCTTAGATAGAATAATCATCTGGGCTACAAGAACTAGTTATGGAACTAAATAAAAATTTTTCCTATAACTAAGGCCCTTTCTTGCTTCCTAATTTCTCCTTTCTCATTTGGTTAGAATGGTGGTGAATTTTTGGCAAAAGCATTCTCCTTACTTTAAATGGATGGATTGGCCAAACATATTAATGCGAAGTCACTAGTTATGGTTACTTTGAGGCTAGATTTGGAATGAGATCTACTAAGTTACATTAACCATTAACACACAAGGGGCTGTACACCACCTTGTTCTTGAGATTCCATTTCATTCTCTTCTTTCCATCCTTCTTTCTCCATCTTTCACCTCATTGTCGGTTGTATCAGTAGTCCATATTTTTGTTAATGCATTTTTTTCTTTTTGGTAAACTCTTGTGGTTAAGAATTTAACTCTTGTCTCCAAATGACATTCCTAGAGCCTACGGACTCTTTGAATGTGAGATTGTCAGGGCACTAAGGGCATGAGCCTAGTTTGGGGAGGACCCACTAGCATTCCCATTTGGTGCATCTATTAATTTATTTCCCTTAAACATATTCGTAATCACCATTTATTTTGTTCATATCCATCTTTGACATCCATTTTATCGGTGTTCCC
>MNCI01015185.1:363791-406767 GCA_015680685.1 Gnetum montanum
CTTAGTTAGTGAATAGTTAATGGAAATTAATTATTTAGTTCTCTTCACCTTTCCCTACTATCATAGGCATTAGAAAAGATAAAAGATATAAAAATCACATACCTCAGACTTAATTAACCATACAACTGTGAAAATACAAGTAAGTTTGGGAGGACAACGATTGGTTAACCTTAAGTGTTCCATTAAGGAGTGTAAGAACTTAGTCCTTGGAGTTCAACCGGATCGCACGTGAGATGCTCATATTCGTATGGTTGAGTGTAGGGCTACCTTGCCACTCATCAATCCTCTAAAAATTTCCTATGAGAATAAGTTTTAGCATTGAAGAGTGTACTGTCTAAAATCGTTGGTGCGTGGCTGGAATGAAGTGGACATCAAGAGATCTACAGATAGGCACAGAAGACCCTACCTTCGCTTGAGGACGAGCTAGAACTGACGAAGGTAGAGTACCTTGGGTGGTCCGCACGCAGATCAGACAAGGATTGTCCCAAACATATGCCAATGTGCTATATGCCAGGTTATACATAAATGGTATGATAAATTTGAATTAGAACGCAAGCATGCAGGAATGTAAACAAGAGATAAAGAAATACGAACGAAAACTGTAACAAATCTTAGCCAAAACTGTAGCAATATTATTACATAATAAAAATTACAATGCACCGGTCTAGACGTAGTTGTGAATCTCACACAAGGTGGATGAAGAGCCCCAGTGGATGTGGAGGGGTGATGGTATGCTGGTTTGGGCTATAGGCACAGCGTGGAGATTATATGCTCAGCGTGCAGGGTAGTAGTCCAGCATGCAGGGTCGATGTTCTCGATGCTCTAAGTGTGGATTGCCCTGGTTTTTGCCCAAATTTCTCAATTTTCGAACCCCGATATAGTCAAAAATCCATGTTTTTGTATAAGTTTGGGAATCAAATTTAGATCTAAGATGGGATGATTGGCTGTGGGATGCCAGAGTTTTGGATCAGGTGACACGTGGAGCGTTGACCGGGTGCAAAAGAATGAAGCTTTACAAGCGTGCAGTATACCAGCGTGTACACGTTGGGTGTCTAGGGCCAAGAATGATCCTTATGATGCCAAAAAAATGATGTCTCTGGAGCCTGTGGAATTCTATATTCATTGAACATGCCTTGAGGGTTGACTCCATTGTCAAAATCTTATTTAAAATGCCCATTCCACCTTATTCAAAGTGGTGCACACTGGGCATACATGCTGGGCGTGCAGGCCAGTGTACAAGTATCAAACTATCACTTTTCAAGGTCAAAACTTAATTTTTCGGAGCCCAGGATGATGAATGATGGTTTCCCTACCTCTGGGAGTTGATTGTCTATGAAAATCATGGTCTGAGTGCCTGTTTTGGTCTGTCTATGATGGTACACGTGGGCATGCAGGCTAGTGTGCAGGCATGAAAACTCATCATTTGGAGCCAAAAACTTGATTTTCAGGATCCTGAGAGCCACTAGGGGCCTTGGGGAAGGTCTTAGGGGGTCCAGACGCTCAATTCAGGCATGTTTTGGCTCATTTTTTAGGCTCAAAAATTGTTGTACGTTGAGCTGCACACTGGGCTTGTAGGCCTGTGTGCAAGAAGTATACTTAGTCAGAACTAAGTGTTTTGAGCTTGGAACTTTTAGTTCTTATTGCCCTATGTTGATGTAGCCACCAATGGATCTTGGGGTATTTTTACTTGCTTAATTAGACTCCGTTTGATGTTGTTTTTGAAGTTCGCAAGTTTCGGTCATGTTGGGAAGCATTATGACTTAGCTTGATTCTTGTCTAAAAGTGCTGGGCCGAATTTTTTGTGGTGTTTCATTGGCCCCTCTTTGTTGACACTTGGAAGAATTGACCCGAGAGGTGTTGACAAAGAAGTACAAAACACCACAAGTAAACAGGTGGCCAACATTGTCCTTTGGCACTTGGCCAGATGTCATCGCACTGTGTTCAGAGTAGATGGGTGTAGGAAACAAGGTTTTAAGATGGGTAGGTAAATGCTTGCAACTTTTGGATTGGGAATTGATCAAGGAATTGTATTGACATGGGAGAGGAGTGTTCACCTTGTGTAAACAAGTCATGTTGTTCTGTGTCATTGGCCAATATTTGGCAGACTTGGAACCAAGGCATGAGGAATACATCCTTTGGAAGAACAAGACTCTTATATTATGTTTGGGAGAACTCATTATCGCAACCAAAGCCACATGATGAGGTGATGCATTCTTTGGAGAAACAGGACCCTTGTGGAGTGTCTAAGGGAACCTATTATCTGACAGCCAAAACCACGCAGTGAGGTGAAACATGATGGTCTGAGACATGAGTATTTCTTTCCAAGATAACTGCCTTCCTGTCCGGGGCTTGCATGGGAAGCGCCAAGGGTCTTGTTGTTCATTTTCCCTTTTCTCTTTAACCTTCTTTTTTGTTGTTGTTTTTTGACAGATCTTTCTTTTTAATTTTGCACTCATGCTCATGTACCATGTTGTGTGTTGCAGTTGCTTGAGAGTGTCGCAGCGTGCAATAGTATGCTCAAAGTTTTCGGGTGTATTGTGTGTATCTGGGAACTGTAACTAGGTAGGAAATGGAACAAGAGTGTTGAGGAAGTTGAGAATTTATTGGAAACTGGGAATGTACTTTTGAACAGATTGATTAACCTAGTTGCGTGTATCAGAAACAATGTGGCACCTTGTCACCGTGATGAAGTGTGTCCGTGTACGAACACCACTGGGTGTCATCCTACAAACACAACCCCAAGAAGATAAGAAAACCAGAAATGAATGAATTAGTAAACACTTTAGACATGAATGTGGCTGATGCAAATGGAGGCATGATGTGAAACTTGAGGCAAACAAAATGAGCAGCAATAGTGTTGTCAAAGCTGATGTGATGAATGATGCGTCAGGCATTGATGAAGAAATTTCATGAATTAAAGAAATATGTGAATGTGCCGGAGATGATCTTGCTAGTTTATAGTCTTAGCGGACTGTCGTGGGTTAGTTTTGCATCATAACCCATTGGACGTTGCTAGTTTATCTTCATAGTGGATGGTACGATGCTAGTTTATAGTCGTGAAGGACTATGAAGAGACAAGCTAGTTTATAGTCTTAGCGGACTCTGATGAATGATTGTGACAGTTTAGTATCATGTTGGAGAAAGCTCTGTGGTTTCGGTTTACAATCATGACTCCAGGATGTATCTACGGTATCAGTTTATCATCATGATGCCAGGATGAAGACGTACCTTAATATCATCAAACATGGAATGGTTTCAGGTACACGTGATTTGTAGGATTGGCCAATTTGTTTCCATCCATGTCTGCTAGTTTAAACTCTTTGTTACCATATGCTTTGGTGACCAAGTAAGGCCCTTCCCAATTGGCTGAGAATTTATCTGTGTTCACAGACCGTCTTAAGTACAAGGTCTCATTCTTTGATCAAACGCTTATGGATGTCATGTTGATGGCGTCGTCGTCGTTGCTTTTGGTACCACTCGATTTGATCAAGTGTTCGTGTGCATTCTTCTTCCACCAAGTTGAGGTCAACAATGTGCAACTCATTGTTTTGACCTTTGTTGAGGAGTCCAGATAGTGTAATCCTTAAGGATGGTACCTGCAACTCAAGAGGTAAAACTGCTTCTGAACCATAAACAAGACTATATGGTGTTTTACCTGTGGATGTCCTATGTGTTATTCTATATGCCCATAGTGAATAAACTAGCTGTTGGTGCCATCTTCTTTTTGCTCTGATGAAGCATTTTCTTGAGCACCATGATGACAATATTATTTGTGGCTTCTAGTTGTCCATTGCCTTGAGGATAGTAAGGTGATAAAAATGAGTTTTTAATACCTAAGCTTTCATAGAATTTTTTTGTTTCGACACTGCTGTATTGTGGCCCGTTGTCAATGATGATTTTCATCAGGATGCCAAAACAAGTCACAATGTTTTCAAGGATGAAGTTTCATACTTGTTTTGATGTGTTCTTCTTAAGAGGAATAGCTTCTACCCATTTCGTAAAGTATTCAGTTGTAGTTATGATGAAGCTATGCCTCGCTGGAGATGGGGGAGTTATTGGTCCAATGATGTCTAACCCTTACTTCTGGAAAGGCCATGTGATTTGAGCCGTATGCAACTCATTGGGTGAAACATGTACAAGATTGCCATGCTTTTGATACGTATCGCATGTTCTGACTTTGGAGAAATAGTCATATTCCATATATGGCCAATAGTACCCCAGGTGTCTTATTTTAGTTGCCATTGCTTTGGGTGCTATGTGCCCATCACAAAGCCCCTCATGAACTTGATCCACGACGATTTGACCGTCGGTGCTATTAATGCATACAAGTAAAATGCCTTCATAGGATCTATGAAATAACGTGTCCCCTACTAGTGTATATTGCCTAGAGATTTTTTGCACCGTGTCCTTCTGTGCATTCGTTAAATGTTGAGGTGGTTCACCATGCAAAAGGTACTCTTTGATCTCATCGTACCATTCTACGACATGTGTCACGCTAACGGATGCTATGGGAAGTTCATCAGGAGCATCAGTTATGGGCTTGTTGTAGCTCATGATAGAATTAGGAAACACATGAAACATGTTTGATGAGATCTTTAGAGCTAAAGTGGCTAATGCATCTACGATGGTATTATCATTTCTTGGCACATATTGTAGTTCTACATTTACAAACTGTTTCAGCAGGTGTTTCGTCAAGTCAAAGTAGGGTTGTAGATGGGATGCCTTGCATGTATAAACATCTTTGACTTGGTTTATGATTAATTGTGAGTCGCCACTGACTACAAGACATGTGATTTTTAAAGCTTGTGCTGCCATGAGGCCTCTGAGAAGACCTTCATATTTTGCTATGTTATTGGTGCAAGAAAAGTTAAATCAATAAGCAAAGGGTTGGATTTACCAAGGGGATATGTGATAACGGAAGCAGCACTTACACCTCGGGAGGTGGATTCTCCATCAAATTTTAATACCGCATCATAATCATTAGGAACTATGTCAATTGTGCTTACATTTTTGTTTGGGAATTCTAGACTAATCGTCGCTTGATCTTATGTTGGTGATGCAGTCATTTGATTGACTATAGCTTGACCTTTGATGGATGATTGGGCTATATAATATAGGTCAAACTCGGAAATCATTGCTTTCCATCAAGCTATCTTGCTTGATTCGTACATGTTATTCATGATAGCTCTAAGCATGTTGTCTTTACAGATGATATTTACTTGATTATGGAAAAGATAATGTCACCACGTCTTTAAAGAATAGATAAGGGCAAGGCATGATCTCTCCATGTCATTGTAATGTTGTTCCTGGGCTACTAATGCATGGCTCAATAGTAAATAGGAACCTTAGTCCCATCCTCCTGTTTCTAGCAAAGCATAGATGTGATTGATGAATCTGTTGTGGCCAAGTAGATGTAGAATGATTTATTGCTCTAAGGCGGGTAAACTATCGGTAATTGAGTTAGTGTCATTTTGATATTGTCAAAAGCTTCCTGGCATTGTGGGGTCCATTGAAAGTGTACACTCTTCCATAAAAAATGGTTCATGGGTTTCAATTTATTAGTTAATTTTTTGATAAAGCGCCTAATTAACTATAATCTACCTTGTAGGCCTCGAAGTTCAGTAAGGTTGCTTGGTGGTTGCAAGTTTGTGATTGCCTTCACCTTATCGGGGTCTACTCAAATTCCTTCTTCTAAAACTATGAATCTAGGAATTTTGCCTGATTTGACCCTAAAGACATATTTTTTTGGGTTTAGTCTAAGCTCATATTTTAAACAATGCTTAAGTACCAAGTCTAGGTCCTGTATGTGATGCTCTTGTATCTTTGATTTAACCGCTATATCATCTACATAATTTTCAAGCGAATGAAGGAGGTAATCACTAAAGATGAAGGTCATTTCTCATTGATACGTAGCACCAGCATTCTTTAAGCCGAAGGGCATCATCATGTAACAAAATATTCTCCATGGTGTCATGAAGGTTGTCTTGAGTTGATGTTCAGGGTTAATCCAGATCTGATTATAACAAGACAAGCCATCCATAAAAGATAACAGTGCATGCCCAATGGTTGAGTCAACCAGTTGATCAATACTAGGTAGAGGAAATTCATCTTTTATGGTTGCTAGGTTGAGGTCCTAGAAGTCAATGCATAGGTGAATGCTCCCATTTTTCTTCAGGACAATGACCATGTTGGATACCCAGTCAGCGTAGTCAATAGCTTGAATGAAACCAGCTTGATAAAGTTTGGTGATCTCATTGTGAACTACCAACGCTATCTCAGCTTTAACTTTACGTACCTTTTGTTTCACTAGTCTTAATTTTAGGTCAAGTATGATGTTATGCTGGACTATTCAAGGGTCTAGCCCAAGCATGTCAATGTAAGACCAAGCGAATTCTTTGATGTTGCTTTTTAACACTTTCGCTATGTCATTGGCAAGTTGTGGGTCTAGTAAGGTACTTAATTTCATTATCTTAACTTCATTGCTCGACATAGTGATGGGGGTTTTGATTAATGGATCTTCAGTGATGTTATCAACTTCAATATCCAGCTATTTCATCATGTTCTGAAAGTGTTCTATGGTTTCCTCTGTCGATGCCACGGAGTTTTTGTAAGTTGATGTGTTTGCCTCTAAGAAATTTTGGTGCATAGTTCACTTGGAAACATAAAAGGAAGCAAAAGAAGGAGATAAAAAATATAAAAAATAAAGAAAATAAAAAAAGGAAAGAAAAATAAAATAAAAATAAAAAAATGGAATAAGCTAAGTGCCCAATTCAAATGGCATAGTTACCATCTCGTAACTAGTTTGGCCTTGGATCAACCATCTCAAAAGCACTCTGACGAGAGGTCAAAATCCAACAGGTGGACCAACTCTACATGCTAACTCCCTCATAAGCACTCTAATGAGGGACCATGCTTTGGAAACAAGCCATCATGACATTACATTCTACAGTTATCCTTTGCATCCATTCTCCCTTTACCCATCTCCTTAAACTATTCCCTACCATACTTCATCCACTTTACACTCTCAAACATGGTGAAGCATCATCCAAGTGGGAATTGATGAATTATGTTGGTGTCATGTTCATCATGGTGTTTTGTATTCTTTGTTGATGTCTCTTGGGTCAATCCTTTAGACATCAATAAAGAGGAACCAATGAAATACCACCAATCTCAAGCTCTTACAGTTTAATGGTAGATTTTTCTAAGTGTCAAAATTTGGGAAAATTTCCTCTAAGTCTGGTGTCACACTCTATAGCATAGATAGCATACCATACCTAAAGTCTTGATTTTTGAAAATTTCTAAGTCTACTTAGTACACTTCCTAGCACAAGCAACATAGCACATAGTTCCATGGCTAGTCTTCATAAATGTCAAGCAAAAAGTTTTCAAAGGTCTCTTGGGATGGACCAAATACTTCAACAAATTTTCTATCTCCCAAACCATCAAGATCGCTATGCTCTCTAGCTTGCCTAGCTTGACACATGTCCTAGTTGCTTGTTCACCCAAGTACCAGGCTAGAGTTTGTCAAAAGTGCTCAGCATGCAAAAAATAGTTCGGCAAATTTTCTATCTCTTGGGCTATCATCCTCCACTACACTATACAACATAGAAAGATTAACATAGGTTTAAGGGTTAAATTTTATCTAAGTATTAGACAAGGATCTTTCAAGTTAGCTTGACATGGAAGATGCATTTGGCACATTTTTTGACTTTCGAGGCTGCCTATCCTACTACACCCTAGAGTGTGGTAAGTGCACCATGAAGAAACATTCCAAATCTTGTCAAAATTTTCCAAAGTACTCATCCTACACTCTATTATGCTATGCAGTGTAGATAGCATGATGAGTGTAGCAAGTCAAAATCTTAAAAAATTTTACTAAGTGTTCATGCTATGCTCTTCTACGCTGTGTAGCATAGCTAGCTTGACACATGAAAAATGCCTTTAAAAGCCTCTAGAAGCTTCCAAAACTTAACATCAACCTTCATCTCAACTTTGAAATCCCTCCAGTGGGCAAGACCAGTAGTTTTCCTTGCTTTTTGAACACCCATTGATCCCCAAAATTGTTCCTATGCTTGACCCTACTAGAAGAGGAGGAACACATAGTCCTAGAGCATTGAATCCAAGTTGCATTATTTTGACATTATTTGTAGGTGAATGGTGATCTCTTAGACTCTAGCATGTGTATTCTGGGTGGTGTGGTCATAGTTCAATAGTCCCTAGGTTCCTGTTCCTATCTTGCAGAGCATAACACTTTGAGCGTAACATGTCAATGTGACCCATCCACACCCATGACATGTGGCACCCAGGCCATGTGGCATATAGTCCGAATATCATGTCAATCCTAGCCCTATAAATACCCAAAAATTTAGCATTTTAGGGGTTGGAAAAGCATTTAAGCATTGAGCATTTGAGCATTCCTAGTATCTTTGCTACTCTCACACCTAAGCACCCAAGCTTAAAACCTTGGCAAGTACTACAATGTAGTCTCACATAGCATGATGACCACCAACCCAGGAGGTATAGCCTTTCTCACAACTACCAGCACCACGTCCATGATTTCATAGATACTATGACCACACTACCACGGTACCATTCTACTCCCTGGGCTTGGGGCAATGTATTTCTCCACCCTCAAACTCTTATTCCATTCTCTTTTTTAGCATTTATTTTAAATTTCTTAGCATAAACTCTAACACTTTTTCTATTTTCAACATGCATTTACATATTCATGTTACTATTTGGAGGCCAATATCCTATGATACACTCTTGCTTTTTGTCCTAGCTCCCATGCATGATGCTCTACAAACCCCTTTTGCAAACAGTTATTGTTACACCATGTAAGTCCCTATTTGATCAACCAGACCATTCAGGGCACCTTATTTTCATTTTTCCCAACATATCGCTTACATGGATTTGTGGTTAGGATATATTCCCATAAACCTCTCAATGTTCTAGCCACCATCGTTTTTGGACATCACAGAATATATTTATACTAAAGCTATTATGCAAAAATTATTTGGATGAAAGAGATACTGAAGGATTTGGGGATCAAATCTAGTAATACTTCCATATATTATGATAAAAATAGTGCTATCAACATGACCAAAAATCCAATTTAAAATTTAGGGATAAAGAATATTGAAATAAGACATCATTTCATAAGAGAACATGCTCAACTTGAACATTTAAACCTAGAATACAATGGGATAGAAGCACAACTTTTATATGTCTTCATCAATCCCTTTGACAAATGAGGACTCAGATCATTATGAAAGGATATGGGGCTAGGGCCATGTCGTACTAGGTAAGTAAGGTTTGTCTCTTACTCTCATTTACTTAGATAGGAGAGGTTAGGATAGAATAGCTAAACTTCTTTATCTTAAGCAATAATTACTATGAAGAACTCTTAGCCCCATGAATGCTCCCTATTGTTTCTCAAGGATCCTTAAAGCTGACAAGAAGATCCCACACATATGCAAGGGAAATCTTTAAGGAGTCCTTCTTTTGGATGATGTCCAAAGAAGGGGAGTATTCTAAATAGCTTATGAATCCTAGATCATTTGATATTTTATTAAAGATGTTATCTTGAGCTTTTTATTAAATAGGTACTTATACCTAATATTATCTTATATTGTTCTTTCCTTTTCTTTTAAGATGGGGTATTAGTATTTCCAAGTCAAATACAATGTTTTTAAGGAATTATTATCTTTTGTTTTCTTCTTGGTATTTTTGAAAAAATCAATGTTAAGATGATTATGTAACTACTATCCCTTAACTCATCCTCCTTTCATATCCTTGTTGTAGTAAAAAATTGACTCTATCATATAAAAAGAATCTAGTGATTTTTAGATATATATATATATATATAATTATTATTCATCATACTAATCCATTGTTCAAGTTTTGGACATCACTAAAAAGGAGAAGATTATTAACTTTTTTTATGTATTAAAATCTTGAAAACACAGAACTTATCTATCTATCCTTGATATATTTATAGGACAAAAAGAGATGAATTTGCCATCTCAAGGAGACTAAGAAATGAAAAAAAAAAAGATAATTCTTTATGCTAGAGTTTAGGAAAAAATGAAAAATACTAGAGAAGATCATGAGGATAAGAGACAACCCAATCTAAGAGAAGATGTCTAGCAGCTTACCAAGATATCTTAGGAAAAAATGAGATTTCTTTGCTAAGATCCTAGATCTTAGTAAGACATCCAATGAAAATAGGAGATGTCTCACATCTTCATGAGACATCTTAGTCAAGACATCTCCAATTTCCATTAGACATCCTAGTCCTACCCAAGATTTCTTGAGACCAAATGAGACATCTCTCCTGCAAGTTATCAAAATTAGTAAAACATCCTAGACCATGAGCAAGACATCTCAAGTAGTTGTTTCTATCCATTGTAAGGATCCTAATGGTTAAGTGGTAGAGAACAAACCTATAAAGAGATGGAAAACTCAAGAGAAAAATGCAAGAAATGGGAGTAAGCATTGGATATATCATTGTGAATTTTAGGTCCTACTAGCTTAGATATATATATATATCAATTGGTCAAGATGATTTTAAATAAGATGATTTCAACTAATCTTGACTCCTAGACAAGGTAATAAGATATCTAAAACTGGAATTACTCATCCATCCTTTATTTCTCTACCCCTTTTCCAATTTAGTTTTACCCTCTTGGTCAAGTTTGTTTTGTCTTTGTTTGTTCATTACGTTTTTGAGAAATAAATCTCTCACATAAATAATGCTAAAAAACACCATTAATAAACAAAGATAGAACAAACTTGACTAAGCATGTAAACATAAATTAGGAAAGGGGTAGAGAAATAGAGGATTGATAAGCTATTTAATTTTTAGATATCTTATTACCTTGTTCAATGGTCATGCATGGTTAAAATCATCTTATTTAAAATCATCTTTGCCATTTGATATATATATATATATATATAAACTAGTGGAGGCCTTTTGTGAGCTATGAATAGAATTTAATTCATTTTCTAATTTTTAAAGTTATCAATTATCATTATAAATGATAGTTATAAATGTTCAAGTTGTTAAAATATTAATATAACTATTTAAATAACATCACTACTTTCATTCCGAATAATTTATACTGGTAAACATAAATTGGTAGAAATAAAATTTTATGTATTTTGCATATGTTGATGAAGGAATACATTGCACAATTATTGTAGTGAACATTACAAAGTTGTATAATATGATTGAGAAAAAGGAAAAAGATAATGATAAGTGTAAACTCAATATGCCTAATCCTCCAATTGAGTAAAACGAACTTCCTATGCAATTCTACTATGGAAATGTTTACCATCTGAAATCTTTCTATATCTCTACACAAAGAAAGAAGGATGAATCTTCAAAGAATCAATCATCTGGACTCTAGATTATGCAACAAACATTAGTCCCATACCTTCTCTTGAGCCTATCTCAATAGTAACCTTACCTAATGTCACTCCTTGAGATTTATGAATAGCCATGGCCCATGCCATCCATAACGGTAATTGATGCAATGCTCCTGTAACCACAGGTATAATTAGCACATGCTGAGGATTACTAGTATCAAAGGGACATCCAATGTATGATTCAAAATCAATAACAACATATGATGGTAATGTAGGTGGCTATTTATGTAGAAGATACATAATACTATAAATCATGCCAAGTGCATCATTCACCAATCCTACTTTAGGCCAAAGGTTAACTATGAGAATTACCCTTGCACCTTGACATACAAGCAAGGATTGCTCACTATCATTGCCATCATCATCTAAGATTTTGAATCCATGGGCATCTCTATCTTCTACACACATAGTAATGGGTCTTTGCATTATTTGTAGAATATTTTTATTATGATATTGGACTTTATCCTTCATATCATATAACTACATTGATTCTTCAAAATCATCTAATCCACTCAAAGTGGATGAAATATTCATTCAAGAAGCCAAGAAATTATAATCTTCATCATGGCTTTTCCATTCTCTGATATGCATCAATACTTCCCTAAATCTTTGTTGTTGAGGATCATTTCAAAATTAATGATAAACTACATTTAACATCACAAAGGTAAGAAATGATTGCCAAACCTCTATAATATCTAGAATCCTAGATGCATAAGGCACAACATTAAGCACAAGAGGAAGTTGACCTAAATCACCTATCAATATAACTAATCTTCCTTCAAAAACTGCATTCTAATTCTTTAGAAAAATTTATCTAAGTTTTCTATCAATGCTTTGTAGTAATATTCCTTCCAAAAAACTCATTTCATCAATTATTTGATATCTTACTTATGATAGTCAATGTTGTATACTTATCATTGCAGAGGGAGATAGTTCTATGTAGGCATCTATTCCAATGTTCAAATTGGAAAGAATGGTTGATGCATTAATGTTAAATGTTGTAGCTCTTTTGGGTGCCATTACAAGTGAGAAATTATGTTTTTCATTACAGTATTTCATGAAAGAATTACAAAGCATGCCTATGAGAAATGACTTTTCCATACTTGCTATTCCTGAGATAATCATTTGTAAAAGCGAAAAAACTTCAACCATTGACTATGAAAACATCATGTGTCCTAAAATTTTATTGTAGCATGTCTTTTTCTTTGCATCTAGCTTATCAAAATCATAGGCACTGTAGTCATGATTAATAACAATCATGGAGTGAGATGATTTATTACTAGCAATAAAACTTGTAGTGAACTTTGCAACTTCATCTTCTAGATAATATAACATCCATTCATGCATTCTATCAACATCCCATAGCCCAAGAATCTTCAATTCTATTCTTTGAGAATGACTTGTTGATAAAAGATGATGGTTCATGATTTCAAAATCATATTCCTCATGATCTTGCACTTGCAGAGTTACATTTATAAATTGTCTTTCTTCCTCCAAATCTCACTAGAATTATTCTTCAGTATTAATCTCTAATACTACATACAAATGTTGAGTGGACAACCATTTCATTTTAATCTTCTCATTATTAGAAGCAAGATCTGGCTTCACATCTCTAAATGGATAATGTAACTACAACATAGCCCAACAATATTCAATTCATTTTTATTTCCCTTGCTTCAGTGGGATGAGAAACTTGGGATAATATTTGACAATAGCATATGCCTCTAGGTGACATGAATTTTAATTTGGTTTACTCTTATTCTTCATGTTGCAATTGTACTCTTTAAACGCATATAGCAATAATACACCCTCCATTAGAAGCTGACATTTTTAATACATATTAATAAAATTTGTGTAGTTTTCAGCTTCATTAGTTTCAGCTAAAATAGTTTGAACTTCTTTATATACCTCTCGAGAAACATTGAGTGTGTCAAAAACATCACAGTAGTTTACCAAAGGAATCTCATATAACATGTGATAAATCTCCATAGCACCAATGTCTCTATCTATGGCAGCATCCATCATGAGCCTTCTATAGACTGATATAGGATCTTCATGAGGTTCCTTTGACTCAAAAATCTACAATAACATGTCATGAAAAGATCATGATTTCTTTCATGTTTTTTCTACATATTTTGTGATATATTTTATAGCAACATATTGTGACATTACTAGCTAAAAATATGTATTTTTCCTCCATGTCTAAAGCATCATTTTGTTATGAACATTAAGCCTCAAATCATTTCTTCAAGGAACATAAGTAATCTCATTATTATTTTTTAGATCTCTCTAAAGAGTGGATTCTAAAGATAATGACCAAGGAATATTGTACCTAGAATTGAAAGATATAAAAGTTGAATGTCTTTATAATTTTTCTCCATGATAAATTGAAGTATACTTGCTAATAAAAATGAATATAATGGTGGGGAAATCGTAATGATGTAATAATTTAATTAAAAAGGGGTACCTACAAGTTTCTTTTCCATTACATTTTCATAAGCATGAACTAAGTTTGCATACAGTATGTCTTTGAACAACATTAAGCAAATCAACATAATCAATTTCCATATCCATACATTGTAGTTGTTCAGTAATCAACTCACATGGATGATGCAACATATTTACATGTAAAGCCTTAGTGAAAGAAGTAGCAATGGAGAAATTAATATATGCATATTAACCAATATTAGCAAAAATAATTTTGTGTATTGAACATAAAAGATAAATAAGGACTTACATTATTTGGATGTCCATTAGTTAGAAATCTTAGATTCCATTCATTTTTATTGAATCAAAAAATTTATTTACTCTACGCATGAGATGATGATAATTATGCTTGAGCTCATCTACCTTTGGAGCACCTTGTATCCATAGGGAACCATGCACATGTGGAAATCCATGATGCTACCACTCATATTATGTCCAATTATCAAAAACATGAAATTCATTCATCAAAACTATTTGCAAAAAGACAATGTGATAATGATGCATGAACTCTACAACTATATGGGGGTTTTCTATGATATTACTCTACCTTCAAAATTTGAGTTCTGATGAGTTCTTAGGTGGATATCCTTCCATTAATGAAAGTCAAGCCAATAGAGATATCTAACACTTAGAGTAAAAGAAATAGTAGGTGTTCCTAATTGATTTACTATGTTGATTAGCTTTTCTTTACATTTTCTCCAATAAGATGATGTACCAAAAATGGATGTATCATATTGCATCAAATTATCAACAATGACATGTGATTGAGCATTATGCAATTATTTCTGTAGTTCCTCAATAGTTATGGGTGCATCAACACTATTTTTAATAAAATACAGTAATAGTTTCCATTTCCTATCTCATTCTAATGACATTATAGATATAATACCTAAAAATAAATCATACAATGTTACTTAAATGTTATAAAAACTTTATAAATAATGAAAATAGAAAAAAATGGAGAATTAATATATACCTAAAATTCTTGTGGCATCCAAATCTACCATCTTTGTAGCAAATAAGATTTTCATATTCATGCAGTTTAACATCTTTAGCTCTTCGTTCAAGAAAATCACATTTTCCTTTAGCAAAAAGACTTGGAAATGCCATTGTAAACAAGCCCATCATGTTAAACTCATGAATAGAAGAATCATACATGGAAGGCCATTGAGAAAAATCTAAATCCTATAATGATAGATTATTCATCCATGCTCTTATCCAATTAATTTCATTTCTTGCAATTCTAGGACACTATGCAACTAGTGATGTATGAGTGATAATGTTTTCTTCATTTATATGAAGCAAAGGACCTTCAAACTACAATCTCATTTCTCCATCCTTTTCTAACCATGGTATATAAGGAATGCTATGGAAGAATTTAACATCACTGATGTTGGCAACATCATTTAATGCATGCATATCAATCTTGACATCATGATAGTATGGATCATTTTCCTTTTTAAAAATTAAGGCTTCACATACATATCTCTTGTTAACAATGAAATTATACTTGATGCCTATTTGATCTTCTCTTTTCAACATCAAGAAAGAAATATCTTTAATTCTAAGAGGAAGTCTCTTAGTATTCAGTGTGACATTGTTAGAAAAGCTAGTTATGTGACCTTTATATTTGAGCTATCCACCAACTACATGTGTAAATTGCTATATGGGATTGATTTTTGCAATTAAAATTTCTTCAACCTCAGTTAAATAGGCTAGGATAGATGGTTGGATTTCTAGATCCATGTTATTTTCAACAAAAATTTGTTTGATCTCACAACCAAAACTGTCAAGAATATTTTGTTTCTTTTCATTAATACACATTTTGCATGTGGGACCTCTACTTCTGGTTGAATCCAATAATATGCCAAGAAACATTTCATTACATACATTTCAAGAACATGCATTTGAAAAAATTTTAACTACATTATTAAAATTCCATATTACATGAGCAATTTTTGTAGATGTCTTTTGCAAGTTTGGAAAAGACTAACCATCTTTTGAAGAAGGAATTTCCACTATTGGTACATTGGAAACATCTATAGCTTCATTCATTTGATGAAATGAATTTTCCTCCTATTGACGTTTCCTTGTTTGATGCTCACTTTTTCTATACTATGCCTGTTCTTGATCTTGATGTAATTGTTCTTCTTCGATGTTTGTGATTTCTATCACAGATGTTGCTTGAATAATAGGTGTAGATGCATTTCTAATGTTTTGTAAAATGTTAGGAAATTTCTATAAAATATTGAATACCAATATAGACTAACATGAATATGGGTGGACAATAATAACTTGTGTTTCTTACAGATTATTTGTATTATCACTATTAATAATGTGGATCATTGCCAAGGATGGATTTCCAAGTGTCAAAGTTGAAGTAGTCCAAAAAAATATTTGCAATGTAACTATGTAAATAACACAATAACATTTGCAATACATAAAATATTTTTTTTTAATATATTAAAAAATTATTAAATAAATTTTTTATGATACTCCTGAATCTCATATAATCCATTTTCATTTTCACTTGCATTGTTTTTCTTCTCGTAGCTAAAATCATCTTCTCTCCTCTGCACTCATTGAATCTAGAGTTCTAGTTTCTAGGATCTATGATCATCGTCTACCTTGACCATGCCCATGTTCACACCCATGCCCATGCCCACTACCATGACCTCGATGAATAGCATTATCTATTGCAATAGATGGTTGTTGTAGTTGATCTTGAAGAGAGTGTTCTACACCTTCCCTATTGGAACTAATAGTAGTAGGATCGATATTTCTGAAAATGCATAAATTTAAATATTCCATGTCATCATCCTTAAACATGATGCTTAAATATAAAAGGGATGATATCCAAAACTATGCAACCATATTATGATATTTTATTAACCAATGGTAATATTAAAGAAAAAATCCATTATAATCATTTTAAGAATTTTAAGGATTATAATCATCAACCTTATTTCCAAAAATTATAAAAAGATAGTGCAATTTGAATGTTATTTTTTCAAATAAAAAATGTGATTGGTAGCAAGGCAATGTGTCCATCAATGTGTAGTCACCATTTCTAATGCTAGTTTTTGTGGTGTTCGTCACTATGTAGTTGTTGTTGCTATTACTGTCACTAGTTTCATGGTGCTACTTTTCATGCTATGCTTGATTAGGATAATGGCTACAATTGAAGGAGGTGTTGCATCTTTGTGAATAAGACAAAATTGATGGATTGCACAAGAAATTTACATGCATAGATAACTAGAAATGCATAATGCAAAAACACATGGAACTAACCTCTAGCCATTTATGCCTTAAATTAAACTTGGCATTCAGATTCTTCCTTAACATCGGCACTCTAGAATGATGGTGTATGCAACCTCTAAGCATCTACGAAATGGACCAAAACTGCAATCTTATTGTGATTTGTGGTAAATTTATTGTCCCATTAAGAATGAATTTATAGGTTACAAAATTAGTTACCATGAGAAATTAGAAACAATAAGAGACCTAATGCCAACACATAAATGTGTTACTGGATATGGAGGCCACCTTGATGCGTTAATGTACATGTAAATGCATTACTAGATATGGAGTCCACCTTGATGAATTAACATATGCATACGCATACATATAAATGCATTATTGTTTATGGAGGCCACCTTGATGCATTAATGTATGTGGAAATGTGTTACCAGATATAGAGGCCACCTTGATGCGTAAACATGGAAACACATAACACATGTTACAATAACAAAAAATATATACATTGAAAGATTGTATAGTGTAATACTATAGATAGCTTTGAAACCAAAATAGAAATTTTCTAGAACTTCATGAACTATAATTATCAATTCAATGGAAACAAAATCTAAATTTCTAAAATTAAATTAGAAGTTTCTAAAAGTGTATTGAATGAAAAATGCTAATTGGGTAGCTACAATAAAATGAAAATTAGAAATTTTGGATGGTTTTCTAAATAGAAATGAAAAAAAAATTAGAACTTTCCTGAATTGAAAATAGTATTTTTTGAAGACAAACAATGCTCATTTTCCATTGTACTTCACAACAACAAGTTCTACTAGTAATGTAGCATCTTGACAATGATGGACAACACTATCCCTACTCTAAAAAACCAAAGAAGATGCATCAGGTGTGGGTGGTAGGCATTGCATGGTAGACATTACATGGAATGTGTGATTTGTAGATGTTGGGTAGTAGGCATCACGTAGTAGGTGTGAGTAGTTGGTGTTGGGCTACAGGCATGGGTGGAAGGCATTGGGTAGTAGGTGTTGCATGGTAGGCATGGGTAGTAGGCATTTTTTGTTAATGATAATGAGTTTGTTGTTGTCTTTTACCAATGGTAGAAAAGTTACGATGGGTAGAGGATTAAGTAAAAAAAATATCAATTTTTCTTTCGTTTTCAATTTATTAAATTTTGAGATGGAAAACCTTCCACCCCCATAGCAAAGGAAGCCCACTATTTTGGTTTTTCATTTCTATATGTGAATGTTTCTATTTCATTTTAAAAATTTTTTAATATGGTGATGTTGACAAACTTCATCCCCCTCCCACCCATCATTGCACCAAATGTGTTGGCCTCTTAGCAAAAAATAGTCTCTAACTTTTAATGTGTTGAGTTAAAATTTTATATACCTTTGTAAAGTCAAGATCCTGAGTTCTTCCATCTTTTGTTTTATTTTATGTTAAGCCTCAAAGTAAGAAATCTAAAAATCTATTTTAAGTTATCTTTTTTTCTTTTTCCATTTCAAACCCTAAGGGATTGGATATGTTTCTTGAGGGAAAGAATAATTTGTAAAGCTTAAGAGCTTGTAGAGACCTAATCATCTAATTATCTTAACGGGTTAGATATATTTCTTAAGGGAGAACATTCTTTGAAAAGCTTAAGAGCTTTGTTTATATGTATGTGTTAGATAGCCCTAAGGGGTTGGATGAGTTTATTAAGAAAAGTCATCTTTAAAGCTTAAGATCTTATTGAGAACTAAGGGTTTTTTGTAATTGAAGCCTTGTACAAGTTCAATTGTCCTTGAAATCACATTCTAAGAAAAAAATTCTAGAGGTGTGCAAGGATTATACCCTTCAAATATGAAAGTACCCAAGTTGGAAAACCACATAAAACAACAATGTTAAAAGTTGCACATTACGGGTTTAAACTTATTCATCCCCCCTCTAAATTCTTGATCTTCATGTGTAACACATCTCATATTTAGATAGATAATGAGAGATATAGTGGATAGGGGGATCTACACCATCTTCGTGTCATTGGTAAAGCATGGCCACGATGGAATGGTTAGACATAGAGAGATAAAGGTAGAAATGTTGATTAAATTAAGATGGATGAGGGACTAAAAGATTGATAAAAATATGCTAGATTGTATTGAAGGCCTCTTAACACTTTAAATTATAATTAAAATTTTATTTCTTAATGAGGCTAAAAAGAGAATGAAACCAATTAGTTATGTTGCATATGAAATGGAAAATGGAACAAAGTCTTCCTTTGAAGATGCAAATGTATTTTGAGTACTTGGGTGGTATGAAGTTCATGATTACCTTAAAATTATTAGGATTAACCACAAACACAATTATCTTAAACTAGAAATCTTAGCATTTTTCCTACTTGTACACCAAAGATACACTTTGGAGATTAAGTTGAAAGTTTTACTCATTAAATCAAGCTAAGACTATGTTTAGATCGGTGGAATGATCATTTGCTATAATGTATTTAATTATTATATTATCCATATAGTTATTTATCATTTTAAATATCATGTTACTAAATATGAAAGTCATGGATCATTAATATATTGCTTCAGTGTTTTTAAGCTCTAAAGATATCCTGTTATACCAAAAGGTTCCTTATGAGGTCATGAAAGTTGTGAAACATTAATGTTTAGAATTGATCTAAATATGATTACAACATGAAAAACTATTCATAAAGCTAACTAAAGTCTGACCTCATATAATTTCTATGAGTTAGTTAATGTTGGGTAACAAAAATCATCTTTTAATGTCACTTTATTAAGATTATGGAAGTTAATGCATATCCTAATCACAATGTTTTTCATAGGGACATTGACCATGTTAGATATTTAATCTAATTAGTTACAAGATGTATGAAATCCACATTGTAGAGCTTTGTGATCTCATATTTCATGGCTAAGGCTAATTTAGGTTCAATCTTTCAAGCTTTTTATATGACATGGTTGAATTATTTCTTAAGAATGATGTTATCTTCAACTAAAGTAAGATCCAAACTAGGAAGGTAATCAAATCCCCAAGCAAAGATGAAAAAATGTTTTCTAAGTGTTTATAAGATGGATTCCTTGATGTTTTTTAGAAAGCTTTCCTCTAGTTAAAGGGTTGTTTACCTTGATTAAATGGTTAGTGATGATCAACTAGATAACAGAATCATTAGTAATGAGTAGTTCATAGTATATGAAGATAATGTTAACTTGAGGTATTAAATCCTTCTTAATGATGTTAAGAGTTAAAATGATAGAATCTATGGAATCTAAGATGTCTAAGAGATATAACTCAATAAATTCCTCATTGAGGGTCTTGGTAACTTGGTCTTAGAATCCATCCAGAGTAAGACGTTCATGTAGGTAGTGAAGGTTGAAAACATGAAGGGTAAGGATAATTACAAGGAAGAAGCATGGAAAACTCCTAGAGTTGGAAAAATTTACAAGAAAATTTATAAGTTAGAATCAAGAAGTTAGAAAAAATTCTTTAATTCCTAAGGTGAGAAAGTTAGAAAAATCTCACCTTGTTAAATTATATTTATGCTTAATTTTATGTTTGAAGGATTGCAAGTCTAGATGGAAAAGACAAATTAAGGCAAAGGCTACCTACGGTGTAGTTGGAAAATAATGAGGTTGTGGTCTAAAGGTTGCAATGAGAGCGGTGTGATGATGTGAATCCTACATTAGTGTTCTTTCATGATGAATCATGTTTCAACATGCTGCGATATTGGGTACTCGATATCAATCCCAAGATGTGATGTTGAATATCCAATATCATGGGGTATATGTTGGTTAATAAATATAGTGCTTAAGCATATAATTTGGATAGTTATTTTTTGTCATGGAGTAAGGAAGTTCTTGCAAATTAGCCATTCTAGAGTTAGAATATTTTTTAGTTCTTGCAGTAGGAGTTCGAGTGTGTACGAATATTTATTTGAGCACTAATGTACCTATCCAGAATAGTGTGATGGAAATAAAGATGAACCCTTTTGATTATCTTCTCAACACTAAGAATAGATTAATATTTCCTTTAATGCATTTATTTTTCATGCACTTTACTTTAATGCACTTTAAATAAGCAATTAAGTTCCATTTTTTAATGACCACAAGCATGACCACTTCAAGCATACATGTAGCACTTAGTAACCCAAAAACATTTAATGCTTTTTGATCCAACAATGTTGCATGTGCTCAAAATATGTCCAAAGAGTGGGAATAGGTACTTGTGTTAGGCTAGCTAGGTAATAGATAAATTAGATATTAAATTACCCTACCTTTTATTCTTTCTCTAGATGATTAAACTTATAAAATATAAAATGATAAAAATCATATACCTTAGTTGAACTTAACCATCAACTTGTGCCTTACAAGTGGAACTAAGAACATGATGATCATCCCGATTGGATTTCACTTCCTAGAATGAATCTACTTAGAAAATTAAGGTCTATGAAGTTCAATTGGATCGAATGTGAATGCTTGTGATTTGTATGGCTAGGCATAAGGGTATCTCATTCCTCATCATTGGCATTATTGCTGAGGAACTTTTAGTTACACGCTCCATCTAGCTTTTAGTAAAATTTATTCAAAATCATCGGAACAAATCCTAGAGTCATATCATACTTTAAAATGACTACGAAAATATTTAAAAGCATACTACATTTTTATTATTTAACATAAAATGTCTTCTTCTCATAAGAGTGATTTTCGAACCAAGTTTGATAGAGTTCACAGTAGGTGCCCTAACAATATCAAGTGGTATATCTCCATCCTAATGAGTACATATCCAACTTCACCTTCATCATATACCATGATGAATATAACATGGAGGGTAGTATCATGTTTTCACTAGATCAATTCATTCTTCCAATGCTCCAACAAATGCTTATATGATTAGATGTCAAGGGACTTCATGCTAAGTACATTGTGTAGGATAGTGATGCTAGGGATTATCATTTCACTAAGGCACAATGTATTAAGGATTGACAACTAGAATAGTGTCATGAATCTATGAAGGGAAAGTGTTTCAATGATTCCCCATTCCTACTGTACCAAAAAGATGGTGAAGAATCCTTCTTTGAGGATTTTTCATTAAATTAAATTATTCTCTTAAATTTTAGTGAAGAAGGTCAAAACCAAAACCTGTAATCCACGATCCACAATCCTAGTTTTGGCTAGAATGGATCTAATGAAAAAGGAGGATCCAAAGAAGGAAGTCATGGAAGGGATAAAAATAAGAAACAAGAGCATGATCATGACCATGATCATCAAAAAGGGGATAGTAGGCACCATGATGGTGCTAATCCTCCTTCCTCTTCACCTTCATCATCATCTTCCTCTTCTTCTAGCTTTCATTCTAATCGCATGGGGCATGACCATGATGGAGATGATTGATGGGACGAAGATAACGAAAGGGATCATTAGGAGGATCAAGACCAATTATCTGGGTGTTCAAGAGAGATCTATTGCCATGAATGAAGGGGTAGTAGACGGCATCATAGGCACCAAAATCAAGGCCTCAATAAGCCTTTATTTGCTACCTAGAGTATGCTAAATATTTCATAGGAAATATGAATCTCAACAAGGCATGTAAAGGATAGTCAGATTAAGTAACTAAAGATGAAAAATATTCCTTAGTTCAAAGGGGTATGTAACTCAAATATATAGAACCATCTCCAAGCTTTCCAAGATGCATGTGCCTTGTAGAACATAGAAAATAACTAGCAAAAGCTTAAGTTATTTTCAAGGAAACTCATTAAAGAAGTAGAGAATTAGTACCAGTCCTTAGAATCAGAATTTATTAGATAATAAAGTACAATGCTTGAATTGTTCAATGAAAAATATCAAATGTATTCTTGACTATCAAATTTGAAAAGGAAAATCTAAGGATGAAATAGGAGATACATAAACCCTTAGATTTTGCCATAGGCTGATCCTATTCCTTATTACATAGATATCCTATCCATGGTTATTCTCAACTGGACCAACTTTGCCACATTATAGATGGGCTTCGGTCCAAAATGATGAGAACCCTTGGCATCTATGCCCAGGGATAACTAGCAAAATTAAGCACTCATCAAATCCAAAGATTGATTGAACAAGCAGCTAAAGAGAAAGGAGAAATAAGGAAATGAGAAAGTGAAAAAGAATATAACCATGATCCTTCCATTTGCAAGAGGGAGGTTTGATTTTGTGATAGTGAGGAAGAATCATCACTTGATGAGGTGGTGAATCAAAAAAACCTTACCCCTACAAAAATTTTAATAAAAAATTATAGCTAAGGTTGATGAATTATGGAACTTCATGGATAGGAAATTTTAAGCTATCCTAAAAACTACTAAAGAGTTCATGGAACAAGGTAGTGATCGTGAGCACATGAGGTGTAAGGAAATTAAATCTACCTATCAAAGTGGTAAGGGCAAGATTGCCGCAATAGGAGAAGTTGTAGAAAGTAAATTAGATAGTGATGATGGATGTGACATCTATTATTATGAACATCCTAAGGGATGTTATCCTATTGTGTCATACTTATACGAATTTGGGTTGTATGCCTTGAATCCATGACTAGTACAAAAGAAAACACCTAAAAGATTACCTTATCCTAAAGGCAATTCTAGGAAGTTTCACTATCAATAACAATATTATCCAAGTCAAATTTCATCACAATCATATGAACAGTATAAAAAATGGTAGTAAACATAGTCATGGGCACTAGCACCACCAAGATAGTAATACCCTTATAGACAATGTGATCCATATGGATATTACTTTCAGTAAACCTTATCTTCACATGAATTTTCTAGTTACATTTTGACTTTTCAACCTCACTACTACCTTGCTTATTATTATCAAACTCATTCTCCACATGCAATAAGGGATACCAACTTTTATCCTTAACCTCCTCTTATTTCTAGACATGCTCCTCCACATTTTGCATAGCTACCACTTGCTCCATCTATTCAAGGTGAACTCCTAGCTCAATCACAACAATGCAATGCTACTAGGGCCATTAATCTACAACTAGTTCATCAACCAAGTGGTTCTGATGCTTGATCAAAGAAAAGACATTTCTTTCGATCCAAGAGTTTTCCTAAGCCCTTGCATATATCTATGGTTAGCAACCCTACTCCTCTATCTCTATGTATATCAAATTCCTTCAAATACCACCTAGGATCCATATAGTTATGCTTACTTTTGTTGTATCTGATTGCATCCATTTTGGAAACCTTCCCAAGAAATTAGCATTTCTAGAAGTCCTCTTCTTTATTTGTAGATTGCTAGAAATGAACCTTGTAAGGTTTTTCTTGATTTAGGTTCTGGTGTCAACCTGATTTCTCATGAAATGTATATTATATGGAACATACCTCCTCTATAGAAAAAAGTAATATCATATTAGAATTGGTAGACTAGTCCATCACTATTTGTACTAACCTAAATCATTGGTGTAAGTCTGGAAGGGAAAACAGACATCGAAAGATCATTGGGCAAGCATAGCTGACCCTGCCTTCGCTCAAGGGAAAGCTGGAAAAGAGAACAAAGGTAGAGTACCTTGGATGGTTTGCATGCAAATCAACCAAGGAGTTCCCCAAACGTAAGCTATAGCTAGCATTGGGGTTATCGTAAACAGTGTAAATGAAATGAAAATGCAATGCAAATAGTGACACAAAATGTAAATAAAGCGCAGAGTGTAAACAGAGACTGAATTGTAAACAAAGAGTAAACAGAGCTATATTGTAAACAAATAATAAACTAAGTAAACAATATAAATGGAAGTAAATAATGAAACTGTATTGTAATGTTTAACAACAGTGTGCACCAGTCAAAGTATAGTTGCATGTATGATAGCAAGTCAAGCACTAAGACCTGGTGTGATGTGATGATGTGTTTGCAGGTGCTTGAATGCTAGGAGTCTCATGTGCCTGAGCGTCTGAGGTTCAAAGTTGCTCCTTCTTCAAAATTTTTGACCTCATTTAAGTGAATCAACAAGGTATTTATAGGGTTTGGCTAGGCTCAGGCATAAAATCCGTGGATGGAATCGACGATCGAGAGATGAGAGAAAAATTATCGTGTGACATGTGTTCGATAGACAGTTGTGTGTGAGTTGTTCGTGTGTAGGTAGGCTATGTTCTTGACCAGGTACATTACATTTTACAACTCAAGCTAGCTTATGCCCATGGAAGTAGCATAAGAGCTTGACAAGCTCACAGATGGTGAGGCTTACAATGAAAATTTACAATGACTTCCAAGAGGGATTGACTCTTGCTCGCTTGAAACTTCATGATCCTTTGAATCGACTACTTCAAGATGTCAATTTGAGTGGTTCTATGGCTATTTGAGGCATCTCTGCTTCACCAAGGCTGCCAACATGAGTTGATTTGGTCCTAGCATGTTCTTATCATGCATTTGGAGTGCTTTTGTCTGGGAATGAGTAGTGTTCACATTGATGAGTAGTGTTCACGTTGGTGAATAGTGGTCATGCTAGTGAATAGTGCGCACACTGTGAATAGTGGTCACGCTAGACTCACGCTACCAGTTTGACCTCGGCATGAGCATTGAAAATGGAGTATTTTTGAGCTTGAAATCAGATTTCTGAGGGCTATGACCTACAGCAATCATTAGTGGACCTCGACGAAGCCTTGTACCCTCGAAATTAGGCCATTTTAACATTATTTTGAGGCTTTTTTGAGTTACTCACGCTGTCAACATGACCTGGGCATGACCTCAGCATGAGTAGTAATATTTGTGTGATTTTGACTTAAAATCTTGGATTTTTGATGTTAAAACTTGGATCCGCCATCAATGGGCCCCGAGGGAGCCTTACCTGTTCAAATTAGGACCGTTTTGACGTGATTTGGAAGCTGTTAGGGTTGGTCACATTAAGGGAAAGCTAGCTTGATAGCTTGAACAAGCTGGATGTGAGTTCCATGCCTTAGTCAAGTTTTGGCTCCTGAATGCTGAAAAGGGCTTGAGTCATTCTTGTTTCAAAATGTTAAGCTAAAATTTGTGGTGTTTCATTGGCCCCTCTTTATTGAAATTTGGAGGAATCCACTTGAGAGGCATTGACAAAGAAGTGCAAAACACCATGACCAACCAAGTACCAAGCATTGCCCATTGGCCCCTAGCCGGATGTCATCTCACCATGTTCAAAAGTACATTAGGTTGAGGGAAAATTAGTTTAAGGAAAGAAGGTTGTAGCTGGGGGAATTAGGAATTGATCAAAGGGTGTCATTTTTTGAACTACAGGAGAGGAATGCTTTCATGTAAACGAGCTAGTTTTTGGTACTTGTCAACAGCCAATATATAGCAGACTTGGAACCAAGGCATAGGAGGTGTGTTCTTTGGAGAAACGAGACCCTTGTGTTATGTTTAAGGGAGCCCATTGTAAATAGCCAAAGCCACACGATGATGTGCAACATGATCATTTGAGACATGAGTGTTTTCCCAAGATAATTGCCACATGATGAAGAGCTAATGGTCTCTAGTCCATGATGTCAACAGGGTCATGAAGATCTTTTCCAAGCATTTTTCCCTTTGACACTTTTGATCTCTATTTTTTTATTCTTTTGGTCTTTTTGAAAGAGCTTGCTTTTAATGCTATGCTCATTCTTGAGCGTTTGCATTTTGTATCATGCATTGTATTCTATGTTTTTTTTTTGCAACTACTTAGAGGATCATAGTGTGCAAAAATGTATCAAGAGCTTTGGGTGACTAGGATACAATGTATCCAGGGGATGCAATTGAGTATGATGAGCGGGCATGATGGGGAATAAGGAATGTATAAGGAGCCATGGAAATGTACTTATGAGCAGATTGATTAACCCAGTTGTGAGCATCAGGAAGAATGTGATACCTTATCATCATGATGAAGTGCATTCGTGCACAAATGCTTCAAGCATGTCATCCTGCAAACACAACTCCAAGGGGACAAGAAAACCAGAAATGATTTAGTTAGCTAAACATCTTAAACTTGAATGTAGTCGATAGATTGGAGCCATCTTGTGGAGTTTCAAGGAAAAAAAATCTTGAATAACATCAGTTTCATCCAGGTCTATGTGACAAATTAGGCGGTAGGTTTTTGGTGAGCATGTGCAGCCGACTGCAGCAGCATGGTTTTTCAAATGACACTAGATTGTTGATGATGTCGCTACTTTGTAGTCTTCATAGAGTTTTATGGATTAGTTTCACATCATAATCCTTTGGATGTTTCCATTTTATCATTGTAATGGATGATGCAATGCTAGTTTATAGTTTTGCCGAACTATGAAGAGGCAAGCTAGTTTATAGTCTTAGTGGACTCTGGTGGATAAGCATGGCAGTTTAGTGTCATATCGAATAGAGCTCTATGGTGTCTGTTTACTGTCATGATGCTAGGACATTCTATGGAGCTAGTTTTAATTCATAGCTCCTAAACTGTTCTATGGTATCAGTTTTAGGTCATGATGCTAGGACCATTCTGTGGTATCAGTTTTAAGTCATGATGCTAGGACTTGGTGCTTACCTTGCTTGTGTAAGGTGTGATGTTGCATGCATGGTCATGCTATGTGCCTGTAAGATCCTGCAAAAATAAACATCAAGAAACACCTACCGTACATAGAGTTAGAATGTATGAATGAAAGAAAAGCAATGCAAAAAGTGATAGTTTTAGCTCGTTCCGAGCCGTATGCTAGTTTAAGGCTTTTTCGAGCCATTGTTAGTTTAACGTCATGTTGTACGTGGGATAGTTTAACATCATTTCGAATAGAGGTTGTGAAGGGCTATTGGGTGGATGGGGCATTTTCACCACATATGATGGTCTCCATCCCTTTGTGGAGGAGGTGGAGTTCTTGGTGGATGGGAGATGACACTGTGCATGACCTAGCTAGCTAGGGGCATCCTAAGATCATGTTGTAGTCTGACGTCTTGTCAATGACTGTAAAGTTTGCAAATGTGGGGTTCTAGTCTCCTATCATGAAGGAGATGTGGATTGTGCCTTCAATGGCTACGCATGCTCCATCGAAGGAGTTTAGAGACTTGATTTTCGTCGGTTGAATGTTGTGCATTAGGCCTAGTCGTTCAACGACAAAGTGTGCAACAACATTTTCTGCCATGTCATCATCGATGTGTACTCTGTGTACTATGTATTTTTTGATGCTTACACTAATGTTCAACGGTGCATGTGTAACCTCCCCTTGTTTGGGGTCGATCTTGACATCATTGTTGCAGAAGGTTAGAGTCGTTGTGTTTGTATCTTGTGGTACAAGGGATGTAATAGCTCCGTGAATGGCATCTTCAGTTGGAGACACGTTTTCTGTAGAAGGGATGGAGGTGAGCACATGTGCTAGTTCTTGGCGATGCTTTGATGATGTTAAGACGAGGTTGAGTAAGGTAGGCATTACATTCTTATGTTTTAATGCATTGTGTGTANGTACTGAATGGGGTGTTAGATGTTTCCATTATGATGAAGGGTCTCCTGTTTTCGAAATTCATTGAAGGTACGAGACTGCTAGGTTGAACTGCGTTGAGCAATCCTTTCTTTGTCATTATTTGTAAATCATTTTACAAAGTTCGACAAGTGTCTATCTCATGTCCAAGCATTTGGTGGTAGTGGCAGTATGCACTTACGTCAAAATGTTATGGGACACATGCGTTGTATGTTTTAGTGGGATGACTTGCCAATTCACAGTGTTTCTGGTTGCGTATGTAGGCATCATCTAACATGCATGTGCATTGGACCAAACTAGCATTAAGGAGTTTTTCTAGCAATTGGGAAGGTTTTCTCGACAAGGGTATGTATTTTTGTTGGATGCACTCATGTCTAGGAGCAACTTGTATGACAACGCCAAAGCTAGAGCTAGCGGCTTGGGGTGTTGAGGCCACGGGCCTGTTGGTTGCATGTGTTGGCATGGTGATTATTACAATTGTTTCATTTGATGTTTCTTGTGTATCCAACGCTATTTTTGTTTTTTGTGTTGGTTGTAGTTGCTGCATTTTTTGTTGTTCATATTTTTATTTTTGTTGTTGTGCATGTTGTTGTTTTTTGTGTTGGCTCCTATAGGCCAAGTAGGATGGGCCATTGCTTGCTCTTGCTGCCTCTTCGATGCCCTTTGCTTGGTCAAAGGCCTGGGTAAGAGACTTTGGGACTTGGTAGAGCATTTTGGACTTGATGAATTCATTAACTGCACCCTTGAAGATTTCCAAGAGATGTGTCTCCACGATTGGCTCATGAATTTCATTGGCTGTGGCACTCCATCATTAGAGGAAGGGTAGTATGCGCTCCAAGGTTCCTTGTCTAACGTGGAGGAGCTTGTCAATTGTCACTTCAGGTCTGATGTTGTATCTGAAGTGTATCACAAACTGGTGTATGAGGTCCTCAAGGGATGTGATGGAAGCTTGGGGTAAGGCATGGTACTAGTCTAAAGCTTTTCCAGTGAGCAACAGGGGAAAGAGACATAGAATGACATGTGGCTAGGAGTACAACGTGATGGCTTCTGTGCAGAATGTGATGATATGTGCATTGGGGTCACTATGAAAATTGTATTTTCTCAGATGTGGCAACAAACAGCCCACGGGTAGTGTAGCGTAATAAACCCTAGAAGGACTGAATAGAAACAAAGGAAGCGTGGTGACAACACTTCAATTTTTTGAAGGTTCGCTATTTTACACTAAATTATGCTATACATCGTAATTTAGCATGATGCATCGTAATACAAGAAATCACAGAGATAGCACAATTCAGGCATCAGTAGTTTATATGTCACAATATGCTCTCTAGTATATTGCAGTGTAACCAAAGGGGAGTTTGTTGTCGAAACTCTAGCAAAAGTGTTTTACAATGCATTATGCTTCAGAGTGTAATGCAGCATGGTGTCGCAAGCTTCAAATAGAAACACACCAAGTCAATGGCATAATGTAGGTTCACGACACACGTCATCTAAACCACATTTTTCTCCTAACCCTAACCTTATAAATATTCCAATTGATGGATGTTGTTGGTGCCTTTACCTCTTTGGTGTTTCATATTCTTTGTCAATGTCTTTTGGGAAAGCCCTCTAAATGTCAACAAAGAGGGGCCATTGAAACATCGTGAAAATTTTGAGGCCTCAACGGTTCAACAAAATCTTGCAACTCAAGCAAAGATTTGTGACAAGTTGTATCTCAGCAAGTTCCCTTTCTGGCTAAGGATCTGTTGTGCCACGCTACGTAGCACAGCGTAATAAACTCCAGAGGACAGAACAAGATAAGGGGTGCATGACGGCAAGCCTTCAACTTTGCAAGTTTTCTATGTTTCAAAAATCTTAACTTTTGGCATACTACACCGCATTACGCAACATAGTGTAATGTAGCATAATGTAGCGTAATTCCAGAAGACATTCCATCGCAACAACAGGGATGGAAAGATTCGAGACCTCAATGGTACAGCAAAATCTAAAGGCTTAAGAGATGATCTGTAGCGTGCTGCACATTTCAACAAGTTTTCTTTTTCGGCTAAGGAGCCTATTATGCTGCATTGCACAGTTTAGTGTAATAAAGCCCTAAAGGACTGAATAGAAACAAAGGAAGCATGCCGAAAACACTTCAATTTTTTGCTAGTCACTATTTTACACTGAATTACGCTATACAATGTAATTTAGCATGACGCAACGTAATACAAGCAATGACAGAGATAGCACAATTTATGCATCAATAGTTCATACGTCACAATACACTCTCTAGCGTATTGCAGTGTAACCAAAGGACAGTTTGTTGCCGAAGCTCCAGCAAAAGTGGTTTATGACGTATTATGCTTCAAAGCATAATGCAACGTGGTACCGCAAGCTTTAAACACAAACACACCATGTCAACGACATCTTGTAGGTTCAGGACACGTGTCATCTAAACCACATTTTTCTCCTAACCCTAACCTTATAAATATTCCAGTTAACAAAGATCAAAGGGTTGGCAAAAATTTCTTTGAAGAAGGAAAAAATTTTCTCCCTAAGAAATTCTCTTTCATCGGAAATCGTTAACAACTCTTGGAAAACATTAACATGAGAGCAAAAAGGATCAGTGATCACAAGAACACTAGGGGTGATTGGCAAGAATCCTTGATCAGAAATAGCTACTTAATAGATATTCTGCTTCGGGTTTGACTTCCTTGGGCCTAGATTGGCTAGAACAAGGTAGATCGACCTTTTCTTGTTTCATCTTTAAATAGCTTTCTTGTTGTTGGCACGCATCTCTTCTAAATTGAAGTCCACCTGCAATCATTATAACCAACATATTTTGTTCATAAGTTAAATCCCAGATCTTGGGATTGCACACTCTCTAAATCTGGTTTCCTGTGTCTTATCTATATGGATTTTGCAATCGCTTTAAATCATTTACATCATTTTCAATACTTTCGAGATTAATGATATTATATCTCCTCATAAAAATCATCATTTTGCCATCCAATTATTACAAAAATTTTACTGATTAAGTAAGTTCTTGTCTGATCAACAAGACCGTTCAGCACAGCCCTTACACTGATCCGGGGTTGGAACTGTGTACATAGACTTTCGCTCAGTATTTCCAGTGACCGACATTTTTCATCGTTACAGGTAGTGTAAGGGGTGGGACCATAAGATAGATCGGATCATCATGCTAAAAGTCCACCACCTTGGATGTGTCTGAGGAGGTAGCCTTAAGCTAGTTGATTTCCTCCGTCAAAGTCTGGATGAGTTGGGACACTTGTTCCCAACTCATAGATTCACCAGCCGGTTTTGTTGACTGGACTTGTGTAGGTTGTTCGGTGAAGGGTTGTATCAACAGTGGTGGGCTTTGCGAGTTTAATGTCATGGCAGATGATTTTTTGCAGTTTAACATCATACTAGACATGTGTTGGTAGTTTAAGGCCATACTGGGCCATGGATAGTTTAATGTCATCCCAGACGGATGATGAGCAGGTGCTTGAGGCACTGCTTAAATAGGAATGGCACATGTGGTGCCTGCGTAAAAGTTGGGTTGAGGTTGGGGAGGTTGAGGCATGGCCCCAATGTAGGCATAAGGTACTTATGTTGCTTGGGGCTAGGCCCCATCATACGTACAAGGTGTTTGGATTATTTGGGGTTGGACCCCATTCTGTGTAGAATGTGAAGCGAATACCTTGGGCCTGTGCTCCAAATGTTGTTATTATTATGAGGATGCAAGGCCCCAAGGGCTGTTGGATTCGGGCAAAGTCGTGAACTCGTACTCATACTCGAATGACGATCTCAGGTAATAGGAAGTCATCTTGGAATCATTGTGTTGTGTGTATTGCATGTATTGGACAAGGTGATCCATGATGATGGTAGTTAGTACTTATATTGGCTTGAAGTTAGGTGCGAATTGTGGTAAATGCAGCTTTGCAATGGATGCATTTTGTGTCTTTTTGTTGAAAAAAAACTGTAGTAGTACTATAGCAACACTATAGCAGCATGAGTACTATAGCAGCCGCAAAACACTGTAGCAGCATAAGGTTACTATAGCGAGCGGAGGTCACACTGGGGGTCACGGTGGAGCATGAGCACTGTAGTAACTACAAAACACTATAGCAGTGTCAAGTTACTGTAGCAAGTGGAGGTCACGTTGGTAGTGTGAGTGCAGCGTGAGTAACTCAAGCTAGGCATGTGTAAGCTAGCTTAACAAGGTAAGATTTAGTTTCAGCACTTGGTCTATGTAGCATTTGGACAGGTAGTGTGATCAGGGTTTTGATTAAATGGTAAACAAGTTTGTCCCTCCTTCTAGTGCCATTTTACTGTACTAACCTAAATCGTCAGTGTAAGGTTGCAAGGGAAAATAAACACCGAAAGATCATTGGGTAAGCACAACTGACCCTACCTTCACCTAAGGGCAAGCTGGAAAAGGGAACGAAGGCAGAGTACCTTGGATGGTTNGAGGGCAAGCTGGAAAAGGGAACGAAGGCAGAGTACCTTGGATGGTTTGCACGCAAATCAACCAAAGACTTCCCCAAACATAAGCTATGGCTAGCATTGGGGTTATCATAAACAGTGTAAACAAAATGAAAACAACAACACGAAATGTAAACAGAGCGCAGAGCATACATAGAAAATGATTGTAAACTAAACGTAAACAGAGCTATATTATAAACAAAGAGTAAATAGAGTAAACAATATAAATGGAAGGTCATAATGAAACTATATTATATTGTTTAACAAGAGTGTGCATTGGTTAAAGCATAGTTGCATGTGTGATAGCAAGTCAAGCACTAAGCCCTGGAGCGATGTGATGATGTGTTTGTGGGTGCTTGGATGCTAGGAGTCTCCTATGCCTGAGCGTCCGAGGTTCAAATTTGCTCCTTCTTCAAAAATGTTGACCTCGTTTAAGTGAATCAACAGGGTATTTATAGGGTTTGGCTGGGCTTAGGCATGGAATCGATGGCTGAGAGATGAGAGGAAAATGATCATGTGACATGTGTTTAGTCGATAGTTGTGTGTGAGTTGGTCATGTGTAGGCAGGCTATGTTCTTGACCAGGTACATTACATTTTACAACTCAAGCTAGCTTACACCCATGGAAGTAGCGTAATGGCTTGACAAGCTCACAGATGGTGAGGCTTGAAATGAAAATTTACAATGACTTCCAAGAGGGATTAACTTCGGCTCGCTTGAAACTTCATCATCCTTTGAATCGACTACTACAAGATGTCGATTTGAGTGGTTCTGTGGCTATTTGAGGCATCTCTGCTTCACCAGGGCTCCCAACATGAGTTGATTTGGTCCTGGCATGTCCTTAGTGTGCATTTGGAGTGCTTTTTTCTGGGCATGAATAGTGTTCACGCTGATGAATAATGTTCATGCTAGTGAATAGTATTCATGCTGGTGAATAGTGGTCATGTTGGTGAATAGTGGTTACAATGTGAATAGTGGTCATGCTGGACTCACGTTGGACTCATGCTGCCAACATGACCTGGGCGTGAGCACTAAAAACAGAGTATTTTTGAGCCTAAAATCATATTTCTGAGGGCTAGGACCTGGAGCAATCATTAGTGGACCTCAAGGAAGCCTTGTACCCTCGAAATTAGGCCATTTTAACATTTTTTTGAGGCTATTTTGAGTTGCTCATGCTGGAATCATGCTACCAATGTGACCTAGACATGACCTCAATGTGAGTAGCAAGATTTGTGTGATTTTGACTTGAAATCTTGGATTTTGGATGCTGAAACTTGGAGCAGCCATCAATGAGCCCTAAGGGGGCCTTTCCCATTCAAATTAGGATCATTTTGACCTGATTTGGAAGCTATCAGGTTTGGTCACATTTTGGGCAAGCTAGCTTGATAGCTTGAACAAGCTGGCTTGAACAAGATGGGTGTGAGTTCCATGCCTTAGTTAAGTTTTGCCTCCTGAATGCCGAATGCTGCTTGAGTCGTTCTTGTTTTAAAATGTTAAGCTAAAATTTTGTGGTGTTTCACTATTCCATTAGAACTGGTAGAAGATATTATAACCACTATCTGTGGATGATCTTATCCTGCTAATTTCCTAGTAATGAAGGTAGAGAATTGCAAAGGGGACTTTCCAATCATCATGGGAATGGCATGGCTAAGCACCGTTGATATAAGAATTAGCATCAAAGATATTTGACTAGAAATATCTAAATAAAATGCATTTAGGAAGATCAAGAAGAAGCAAATTTCATGCATCATGTACAATAATACAAGGTGCAATTATGTGCAGAAACTTTGGACAATGAAATGAGCATCCATCTCTACATGCAAGTAATGTCCACCAAAAGAAAATATTTAAAGATATTTGTATCTAGCAACCAAAAAATAAGAGGGTACCCAATTTCTAACTAGTAATTTTGATAGCAGCACACTTTGCATGGAACCTACTAAGAGCCTAACATGTGCATATGTCATAGGCATGGATGAACTAGAGTAAGTTCATCACCAACTCTTTAATAATGCAAATAAAGATACCTATTTGGAAGAGTTGGAAATTATTTAAAACATCAAGCAAGAGCCTCTTGAATTAAAAGCTCTACTAGCTATCATGGAATATGTATTCTTAAAAAATAGAAATGGGTAAAATCAATCCCCCCCATGCTCTAGAGTAAAAATAGATGTTGTTGAATATGGTTGAAAAATGGTCAGCTTCCTTTGCATGGTTATATCTAGACATCATAGGAATTGATCCTAGGATATTCCAACATCGTATCTACACTAATCTAGCCATGAAGACAAAGAGGCAGCTACAAAGGTGATTAAAGCCCAAATTGAAGTAGATAGTTAAGGAGGAAATTGAATAACTCCTCAAGGTAGGGGTTATCTATCCCATTACAAATAGTGAGTGGGTTAGTCCACTCATGATTGTGCCAAAGAAAGGTAGCAAGTGGCAAGTCTACATCGATGTTTGGGTAGTGAATATGGCAACATTCAAGGATCATTTTCTATTGTCATTCATTATTCAAGTGTTAGACATAATATCTGGGCATTGCTACTACAATTTTCTAGATGGTATAGTGGCTATAACCAAATCTAGATCTCACTTGAAGACCAAGAAAAAACAACATTCACAAATCCCTGGGGGACCTTTTCATACCTCAAAATTCCTTATGGCCTACGCAATGACCTTGCTACATTCCAATGCCTAGTCCTTAGCATTTTTCAATAGTAGATTGGTAGTGGTGTGGAAATCTACATGGATGACTTCTCCACCTCTAAAGCTACATTTGATCAAGCCTTGGACTACCTTGAGTAGGTGCTAAAATGATGTGTTGATCCAAATTTATGGATCAATTGGAAAAATAGTCATTTAATTGTCTAGGAGGGCATTGTGTTAGGGCACAAAATATCACAAGTAAGAATTGATGTTGACCTTGAAATAATAAGGATCATCTAAGGAATAATCCACCAACTAGAAACTGTCAAATATTTTTAGTTATTTCTTGAACATACTAACTACTACAGGTGATTGATAGAGAATTTCTCTAACATAGCAAAACCATTGGTTGAGCTAACAAAAAAAAAAGCTCCATTTTCCTAGACCACAAAATGTGATAAAGCATTCTAGCAATTGAAGGAAAAATATTTAGAAACCCTAATTCTACAAGCACCCAACTAGTCCAAACCATTCCATGTTATGACTAATGAATCAAATTATTCCTTGGGAGCTATGATTATGTAGATGGATAACAAGAAACATCCATATTACAGCCACTACACAAGCCAAAGCATTGTGGATGTACAATTGAACAACATCACCATAGAAAAATACTTGATGATAGTGGTGTTTACTTTAGAGAAGTTTAGGAATTATGTGCTTGGATACAAAGTATTTATGCATATGGACCATAGCACCATCCACTTCCTGATGAACAAGCTAATGGTGAGCCCCTATGTCATTTGATGGTTGGTAATCTCATAGGAATTCGATCTTACAATGGTAAATCAAAAGGACACTAAGAATCTGGTTGCTAACCACTTGTCTTGGTTGAGATAGGACAACAAAGAGGAGGAAAGTCCACTATCTAATCTATTTCTTGATGCACTCCTCTTTGTTAGGGTTATAACTAAACAATTGCCCACTAAGCCTAGATGGTATGATGACATTCTCACCTAGGAGATGCCACAAGGGATGGACAACTAGAAGAAACAATAGTTTCTTCACTAGATAAAACGCTTCTTGGAGATTAACGGACACCTCTATAAGGTATGCATCAATCTCCTAGTTCATTGGTATGTCCTTACTACTAGTCAACTATGTGTTCTCCAAGATGCTCATGAAGGTCCTTGTGGCGGCCATTATGGTGGGAGACACATGGCCATTAAGATCCTAATAGTATGGTATTATTGGCCAATAATCTTCAGGGATGCTCATTAATATGTTCACTCTTGTGAATGATGCCAATGACATGATGGAAGGACTACTCAAATAAAGAAACCTCAACAATGGATCTAACCATTGGAACCCTTCAAAATTTTGGGCATTGATTTCATGAGTTCCATCATGCCCATGTCAAATGGAAAGGCGTACATCATAATTGCTATTAACTATTGTATGAAATGGGAAAAAGTAGCAACTGTCATCGACTATATGTCTTCTACTACTACTCAGTTTGTATAGCAAAACATTGTAAATAGGTTTGGTATGCCATGTGCATTAATTTTAATAATGGAACTCACTTTATGGGCACTACCTTTCAGAAGCTCATGCAATTCTTTAGGCTTGAACATAAAGTAATAACACCCTACCACCCCCAAGCCAATGGTCAAGCTAAAGTTAGCAATAGGAAAATCACAAAGATTCTAACAAGAGCTATCATCAAATATAGAAATGATTAAAGCACAAAACTCAATGATACCCTTTGGGCCCATCACTCAACATGGGAAATTCCTAGAGGCTATTCTCACTATGAGCTAGTGTATGAAAAATTACCAAAACTTTCTATTCAATTTGAACTTCATACACTTTCAATAGCGTGTGACCTCGACCATGACTTGAGTCTAGCACCAAAAGAAAGATTAATGAATCTCAACTTGCAAGATGAAAATAAATTGGTCACCCTATCATCTAACAAGTTGCATAAGGAATTTAACAAAAAGCACCATGACTATAAAATTAGGAAAGTCAATTTCAACCAAGAGATAATGTCCTCTACTAGAATCCCATACATATACCTCAATGAACTACATCCTAGACATTGTGGGAAGAACCTTATATAATTTATGAAACTTTTCCTTCTAGGGCCATTATGATCTACAAACCTAAAAGCCCAAACAAGAAACAACTATCAACATATAACAAGTCAAACCTTTCCATAAGCATAAGCTAGCTAATACAATAAATGCCTAATTAGATGGACAACCACGCTTAATTTTTTAGATCTCCTCCTTTCAACTTAGTTTTAAGAAAGATGACCATTCAGGCTAGATATATGAGTGGCTCCTAAATTTTTCACCCTTTTTCTTTTACAAATTTTTGTTTTTCAAATTTCCATTGTAGTGATGGAAAAATAAAGCATATACAACTACAAGAGGAAGAGGAGTATCATAGAGAATGATGAAATATTAAATTAAATCATAGGATGCATGACCATGAATATAATAACTATGATGAACCACTACTAGCTACAAGAAACATGATTAATATTTCAGAAGTAGTTCAAATCCATAACAGGCATCAAAGGGATAACAAAATTAAGTTTCTTAACATGAATAATATTTCTAAATTTGAATGAGAATATAATGTTGTTTTATAGTATTATTTACAAGCCTTCCATGATACCTGTGCCTTAGAACCATTGAGAATGAGTGGTAAAAATTCAAACTATTTCCTAGAACACTTATCACAAAAGCTAAAAGTTTGTATCAATTCTCAAAACTAGAATTTATTCGTAGATGGAGTACAATGTTGTGGCTATTTAATGATAAGTAGAAAATGTATTCCATGGTGTCCAACTTAAGCTAGAAGGTAATTATGACTTCCTTGATATAGCCTTGGGTAGGTATTGCTCTCTTTTGTATCATTACCCATGCCATGGTTTTTCTCAAAGAGAAGAGCTTTACCACATAATAGATGGACTCTAAAAAAAACTAGAGAAACTCTTAGGGTTTATGTCCAAGGAAGAATTTTAGAAATGAGGATCCATAGGATCAAAAGGCTCATTAAAAATGTGACTAAGGAAGAAAGAGAATTGAATTAACAAGAAAGTATAGAGTACAATAGATATCTCTTCATTCATAAAAGGAAGGTGTATTTCTATGATTTCGAGGAAGAAGAATCACTATATGAAGTGGTATACAAAGGAAAACCCTGTTGATTCAAAAAATTTTGACAAAAGTATCAACTAAGAAAGAAAAATTGTGGGACAACATAGATGAAAATTCAAAACTACTTTAAAAATTATGGAGGAGAAAATGTAGTAAGGGAACCAAGATAGGAATATAAGAATGAGAAAAGATATAAATAGGGACTGTTATCTGTAGAAAGGTAAGGCTACAACTATGGATGAGGTTGTAGATTCTAAAATAGATGAATAAGAATGCAACATATGCCAATATGAACATCTCAAGAAATGTTGTCTTGTAGTATCACATTTACAAGAATCTAGGGTGTATGCTTTAAATCCAAATTTGGTGAAAATTCAACCATCCAAGAGATTTCCTTATCCACAAGGAAATTATCAATAGTAGTTTCACTCACCACAGGTATTATTCAAGTGGAACATAACCTCAACCTCAAAAGAATTATCAATAATTGCAAAATCAATAGTCATGGGGGATGCCATCACCAAGGCAATAGTATCCTTATTGTCAACTAGATCCATATGGTTATTATGTCTAATAACCTGTATCTTATTATGGCTCTACATGCCAAACTTACTTCTTCCATTTTTGTTACCCTCCAAAATGTCACTAAACACCTACTCCATGAATTGAATCTCCATCAAATTATCTTTCTCATTATCTACCATCTCATACTACATCTTTCTATATCACTCCTTTGCCACCAACATCATCTATGCAAGGAGAAATTCAATCACAACCTTAGCAATGCAATGCAACAAGGGCGATAAACTTATAGAAGAGTAAAAATCCAAGTAGTTTTGAGTGTAAGCCTTAAAAAATACCTTCTTTTACATCCAACAGTTCACCAAGATCCTTTCATATATCTATGCCTATCAATTCTTCTTTCAATGCTTCTGAAACTACTAACAAGTCACCTTCAAAACAAAGATTCTAAAATGTTCATATTATCATGTTGATCTTTAGAATCTCTTAATTTACTTACAAATTGCAAGAAATAACACATGCAAATATTTTCTTGACTTAAGTGTAAGGATAAACTTAATCTTTCAAGAAATATACAAAACTTGGAACTTACTCCCACTCAAGAAATGCAATATTAGATTAGATCTTGTTGATCAGTCCATCCTTGTTCTCTTAGGATTGATGGAGAATATTGTAACCATCATTTGTGCATGATCCTATTAAGCAGATTTCCCAGTAATCCACATGGATAATTGTAACGAGGACTTTTCTATTAGACTGGAAAGGGCTTGGCTTAGCACAATTGATGTCAAGATTAGGATTAGAGACCTTTTCTTGGAAATTTCCAACGAAAATGAATTTGAAAAGGTAGAGAGGAAGTGATTTCCATGCGTCACATACAATGACATAAGGTAGCATTTCCTACAAAAGATATGGATCATGAAAAGCACATTTATGATACCATGCAATAAGCATGCTAAAATATCCAACATTCAAAGGTGTCTATATGCAGCAATCACAAAACAAGAAGGTACCCAATGGTTGATAACAAATTCTAACTATAATTTAACAATGTTCATATACCTTGTAGAGCTCCTCACAAGTGCTTATATTGATAAGATGGATGAAATGGAGAAGATTAAAAAATAACACTTTCATAAAGAAGCTGAACTAGATTAGGGGAAGTTGGAAGTCCTTAAAAACTATAAATAGGGATCCATTGAGTTAAAGACTTTGTTGGTAACTCTAGATTATGTCTTTCTCAATAATGGTAATCTAGAATTCATCAATGCCAATCTCATTATGGAAAAAAAAGAAAAGTTGCTAAAAGTTATGAACAAATGGCTACCAACTTTTACTTGGTCATATGATGAATTGACTAGAATAGATCCACGTGTATGCTAGCATTAGATCTATACAAACTCCACCATCAAACTAAAAGGCAACCACAAAAAAGATTGAATCACAAGCTAAAACAAGTTTTCAAAGATGAAGTTAAAAAACTTCTCAAAGTTGGATTCATCTATCGTATGGTAAATAGTGAGTGGGTAAGCCCACTTGTTATTGTACAAAAGAAAGAAGGATAGTGGAGAATTTACATAGACTTCAAGTTGTTGAATATGACAACATTCAAAGACCATTTTTCATTTCCATTTTTGAACCAAGTGTTAAATTCAATCGCAAGTCATAATTAGTGTATTTTTATAGATGGATATAGTGGCTACAATCAAATTCAAATAGCATTACTAGCCTAGGCCATGACAATGTTCACAAGTCCCTAGGGGAATTTTGCATTTAAAGATATATCCTTTGGTCTTTGTAACGCTCTTGCAACTTTTCAACACCTAGTACTAAGCATCTTTTAGTAGCAAATTATTAGTATTGTAGAAATATTTAGGGATGATTTCTTCATCTATGGTACTAATTTTAAACAAGCATTAGACCAGTTTGAGTAGGTGTTAAAGCGATGTGTGGAGATAAACTTGTACATCAACTAGCAGAATAGCCATTTGATGATCCAAGATGGCATTGTATTTAAGCATAGGGTCTTAGTTAAAGAAATAGAGATGGACCCTAAAAAAGTAAAGATCATCCAAGAAATAACCGAAAAACCTCCAATAGTAAAATATGTAAGATCATTTTCTAGCCATACTGGTTAATACAAGTGCTTCATCAAGAATTTCTCTAGGATTTCCAAATCATTCATTAAACTCATAAAAAATATGTAGTCTTTGAATGGACCAAGGAATGCAAACAAGCATTCTAACACTTAAACCATAACCTTGTAGAAACTTCAATTCTACACATTCTAGATTAATCAAAGTCATTTCATATAATGAATTATGTGTCTAACTATGCTTTGGAAGTAGTGCTTACATAAACGGATGATAAAAAATGAACATGTTATATTCATTATACAAGTAGGATCATTGTGAGTGCATAGCTGAAATATACCACCATCAAAAAAGAACTCATGACAATGGTGTATGCCTTGGAAAAATTTAGGCATTATGTGCTTGGATATCTAATCTTTATGCATACTAGCCATAATGTAACTTTCTTTCTTATGTATAAGTTAGAAATTAGCCCTTGTGTCATATAGTGATTGGCAATTTTACATGAATTTTTTCTTATCATGGTGGATAGGAAATGAATTGAGAATGTAATCATTGATCATCTATCTTTGTTAAGATGGGATAGCAATAAGGATGAAGAACCCTTATCTAATCAATTTCTAGGTGAACTTCTCTTTACTAACTCCATTGAAGTTTAAATACCAAAAGTTACAAATTGGTATGATCAGTTATTCTACTATCTACTCACACAAGATACTCTTTTGAAATGGTATAATAAGATAAAATAATAATTACTTCACCAAGTAAAACATTAAATGGAAATTGAAGACAAACTCTACAGGGTTTGTGAAAATGGTCTAGTATAATGGTGTGTACCCAATGAAGATTAGTTGTAAATCCCCCAGGATGCTCATGAAGGTCCTTGTGGGATCCATTATGTAGGAAGAAGGATAGCCAAAAAGGTCCTCATGTCCTAGTAATTTTGGACAACCAGCTTCATGGATGCTCATCATTTCTCTTATTTGTGCAAGAAATGTCAACAAGATGGTGGAATGATTGTCAAAAATGGAAGTACTCCAATAGTGGATCCAACCACTAGAGTCTTTTAATCTTTGGGGAATTTACTTCATGGGATTCATCACTTCCATGTCAAATTTTAAGGCCTACATCATAGTTTCTATTGACTACTACACCAAATGGGTTGAAGCTATTGCCATATTTAACTCTACACCTACCACTCCAACTCAATTTGTTAAACAATAGGTAGTAAATAAGTTTGGTATGCCTAGAGCACTAATCTCAAATAATGGAACACATTTCATAGGGTTTATGTTTTGTAAGTTAATGTAATCCTTGAGGGTGAAATATAAACTTACAACCTCCTATCAATCTTAAGCCAATGGTCAAGATGAGCTTACCAATAGGGAGATCACAAGAATTTCAACACAAACCATTAATAGATATAGGAAAGACTAGAGCACAAAACTTAATGATACCCTTTTGGTATATCACTTAACATAGAAA
>MNCI01015190.1:4851-25506 GCA_015680685.1 Gnetum montanum
AGTTTGAAATCTATTGTATAGGGAATCCCACATTTTTTCTACATTTGTTGATACTTCTGATGTCAAATTTTGCATAGGCAAATCTTTCCTATTCATCATCTCTTCGAGTGGTGACTCTTCTTCATCCTCACAAAATTTTAGTCCCCTCTTCCAAAGGGAAGGATCTTAATTATACTCTTTTGCACTTTCTCTCTTTTGTAGCTCACCTTCTTTCATTAGCAACTTGCTCCAATAGTCTTTGGATTTGATGGGACCTAAGCTCGAATACTCTTCCTTGGGCATAAATCCCAAGGGTTCTTCTCATTTCATGCCTAAGCCCATCTACAAGATGGCGTAATTGATCCCTTTGTGAATAACCATGGTCATCACTACAATGTAACAGTGCATAGTATCAGCCCATGGTAGCATCCAAGGGTTCATGTCCTCCTTATTTCTAGCCTTGGATTTACTTTCACAAGTTAGAAACTTGGGAGTATGTTTGGTACTTGTCATTAAATAGTTCTAACATAGTACTCCACATACAAATGGATTCCAATTCTAAAGACCAGTACCAACTTTCTACTTCTTTAATTAGTATTCATGGAAACAACTTAAGTTTTTGCCATTCATTCTCTATATTTTGTAAGGCACATGCATCATGGAATGCTTATAAATGATTCTAAGGATCAGCATTGTATCCCCCTTCAAATCGCGGAATATTATTCATATCTAATCTCTTGATCCTACTATCTTTCTCATGCCTTGTTGTAATTGTAATAGCTTCAGTTATGTCCAACATACTTCGAGTAGCAAGGAGGGGTTCATCGTGATCATCTTGTCCATGGCATCTATGATGCCTACGTTGTTCCCTACTCTTCCTTCTTCTATGTCATGACTTTCTAGAGTGCCCCCATCCCCTTTCCTAGCTATTTCATCTATGACTTCCACTTTACCTATCTTTATCCCCATGGTCTTTTTCTTTATGACCGTGTCCAAATATTGAAGGAGAGGGTGAAGGAGATGATGAAGGTGAAGGAGAAGGAGAACCATCATCATGACAGTGTCTACTACCTTCTCTTCTATTGTCTCAGCCCCAATCACGATTGCAATTAGAATGTCCACCTTTATCATGAGTTCATATCTCTTTTTTAGATCCTTTGTGCCCATAGGTATAAGAACTTTTGCTATGAATAGTGGAATGAAGGTTTTGATACACAACCCCTTGGCCAAAGTCAAGGGGAGGAACATCATTGTGTGGGCAACTACTTGAGGTAGGTTCACCACCCTCATTTTTGCTTAAGACATGTGGGGCATCCTGGGACCACTTACCCTTCAAAGACTTATGATGTCTCTCCTGTTGCAAGTCCCTTTTATCTTGTGCCTTCATGGGATGGTATTCTCTTGAGTCATGGTCTTGCATAATGTATTCTACATTTAAGTGCAACATGTCAATTCATGTGAGGGCATGAAGAAGCATGCTTAGGACTAAATGATCAGTAGGTAACACTATGTTACCTTCTAAGTCTCGCAAAAGAGATTTTTCATCTTGATGGAGGATAAAGGTGAAGTTTGGTATATACTCATCAGGATGAATATATACCACTAGAATTTGTTAAGGAACTAGTGGATCAATGTCATGTGTATTACACTGTCGATTGTTTCCTATTTTAGACCTAGGTAATGAGGCACTTTCATACGAAGAAGGAGATATACTTCTCTATTCAGTGTAGAGTGTATTCTTGTTTATTATTTTCTCAATCAACCCTAAGGATTCATTCCAATGATGTGAATGATTTTCTATGTTCTAATTAGCACACAAACAACTAAGTCCCAGGCAATGGTGCCAATGATGAGCAGTGAGGTATCCCCTATGCTCAACCATACAAATACGAGCATTTCATGCACGATTTGGTTGAATTCCAAGGACTAAGTGCTTATGTGCCCTTGTGAAATAAGGATGAGTTGGTTGATCATTATCTTCACAAGCTTACCTATATGTCATGATTGTATGGTTAAGTAAGCTTGAGGCATATGATTTTTATAGCTTTTATATTTTTATGTCCTGTGCTAATAAGGGAGAAGAGAGATAACTAAGTGACTAATGTATCTTAACTACCCATTAACTAAGTTCTAACTAATCCTAACACCAGCATCCATTCTCACTTGCTATACACATCCTGAACTAATGCAACACTACTAGGATTACCAAACGCTAATCATTACTAGGTTAGCAAGTGTTACATGCATGTTCAAAGTGATAGTACTGAGTGTAATTTAACAATTTGCTTAATTGATCAAAATGAATTGCTACGCTAATAATAGAAATGTAAAGTGCATAAAATAAAATAAAATAAAATAAATGCATAAGAAAATAAAATAAAAAAAATTTGTAAGGAAACAAATCTCAAGTGCTGCAAGGATGAATTGAAGAGCTCATCTTTATTGCCATACACAAGGTGTTCTCAGGTACACAATGCTTGAATAAACATCCATCCACACTTTTGCGAGCACTTGGAACATACTCTAACAAACTACAAGAGTTTCACTACTTGACTCCTACCCAACTTCCCTTTGGCTCCTTCTGAATTACTCCCTATTATGTGCTTGGGTACTATATTTATAGGCCCAGAAGTAACCCAGGAATAACCACTCTAATAATAACCACTTTAATAATTAGAGTAACCAATCTAATAATAACCACTCTAATTATTTGAGTAACTTCTCTCATCATTAGTGCTCACAAGATTGGACGAAATGATGAGCGTCCCAGAACAATGTGGGCCAATAATATTCTGCAAGCAAGATTTTAATGGCTATTCGTCTCCTAGTGTAATGACCCCCACAAGGGCCCTCATGAGCATCTTGGAGAACTCACAATTGATCTGCATCGGGAACATACCATTAGACCAAGCCATCAGAACATACCTTATAAAGTTATCCATTTATTTCCATGAAATTTTTGTCTTGGTGAAGCAACTGTTATTTCTTTTTAACGTCTAACCCTTGTGGCATTTCTTGTGTGAAAAGATAGGTAAGAATGCTACTATACCAACTTGTATCTATGGTTAATTGATTATTTATTACACTTGCAAGGAGGAGTTTATCAAGGAAGTGATCAAAAATTAGATATTTATCCTCTTTATTGTCCCATCATAACCGAAATAAATGATTAGCAACAACATTCTCGATGCCTTTACAATCGATCACTGCAAGGTTGAACTCTTGTAAGATTACAATCCACCATATGATGTGAGGGCTCATCGTTGGTTTATTCATTAGGAACCAAATTGCACTATGATCTTTATGTATGAATATCTTATAGCCCAATACATAGTGCCTAAATTTTTCTAGTGCAAGCACCATAGCTGATGAGTCATCATTTGGGTGACCGCAAGGACAGAGCTCGAGTAGTAGGTAGCTTCCACCTATGTTAAATATGAAGGAGAATTTGTAGAATGCAATAAGTTTTTGGAAAAATTGGAGATTGAAATTCTAAACTTGAGGTGGTGAAAGTAAGCTACCAAGGAAAAAAAGGTGTCACAATGGATTTGGCTCAATGACATGTAGATTTCCAAGAATACAAAGATAAAGCCAAAGCCTACGAGGAGCAACAACGAGTACTCGTGGCTTGGTATGTTAAGGCCAATCAAATGATTTCGCAACTACCCTATCCGTGGAAGGTGCCAACTCCATCGAACATCAGAACATTAGCATGGACAGCACAAGACCATTGGACTGAAGAGGAGAAGCTCCAGGCCATACTCCAATGCCATCACGTCTCAAAACCTAGAGCATAATACAAAGGGAAAGCACCAATGGAGGAGCCACCGCCACTAGGAACTACATGAGTTCCACAAATTTTGTAGTTGTACCACATTCTTTGTGTTGTGTCTTTGTTTTTATTTTTTTCATTCCACACTACAGAATAACCCCATTTTCACCATCCAATAATCCCATAACTATCCATTGTGTAATCACTGTAACTCAAGGACGAGTTTTCATTCAGTCGTTGGGGTATGATGAGTCGTCATTTGGGTGACCGCGATATCACATATGCGATATCATAGCCTGTCTCCTCATTTATAAATAAGAGATAGATAGATCAATGTGAGGGAGTTTTGGGGAGTTTGGGAGTTAGTTACTTTGTAGTGTTTTCATTTTCTTTCTCTCAATCATTTTCCTCCCAGTGTATGCCTGCAGTGTGGTGATTGTAATTGTATAGCATCCTTTATTCGAGTGTGACGTACTTGGAGACACACATGACTGGCAATAAAGATCGACATTACTTCATCATTGCAACATTCACTTAGTTTAATTATTTAATTTTTATTGTTATTTACTCCTTTCCTAGTTAATCTCTCTCACCCTTATACTCATGTTAAAACGTGGAATGAGTACGATTTGATTATGAGCATTTAAGTGTGACTACTTGGTAACCTAGTAGCATACCTAGGATTTGCACTTGGTAATCCCAGTGGTAGTCGTGAACGAAGTACAAGATGTGTACAAATAATCAAGGAACAGATGCTCATTGCACTTAGGCTAGATTAGATTCTCTCACCCTCTCTTTCATAGATTAGTGAATATTACTTTCCATTGTCCCAAATATCATAGTGGGTTAACTTGTTATCTAGGAACTACATCGTATAAATTGCCCCACTATGCTTACTATGATCAAGTGTGTTTCAATAGTTTCAACATGTAAGGATCCTCATCTTCCATGTATTAATCCTTTCCATCCTCAACCAAGTAGTTATGGGAGATATCCCCCATTCTAATAACAAGAAGGATTAATAACCACTTTTTATTTTCTTTAATTTTACAACTTNCCTTGACATTTTTAAAACTTAAAATTAATTTTTTGTTCATTGTACCCATAATGAAGAAGGATGGACCAAGAGGGAATGATTAGGGTGTGACATCAAGGGGACTTGCGGATTCTCTTTGGTGATGTCTATGGGAGTTATCATGCAACATGGTTGTATTAAGATCCTTGTAGACCTAACGAAAAATCGGAGTAAGAGTAATCAAAAGGGCACTCGAAAATCCAATGTTTTTCTAGGGGGTCCCACTAGAAAGACATGCATCCATGCTTGAAGGTTGGTGGCTTCTCTAGTTTCAGCAATTGAAAAAAAAAAGTAAAAGAAAAGGAAGAAGTGCCACAAAACAAAAATCACTCCTTCCTTGAATAAAATGCCAAGTGGTCATACGCCTTGTTGTTATGGTACTCTCATAGTCTCTCATCATGGGATGAAACAATGCAATGTCACTATTTAGAGGAATGGACTTGGTCTTGATATTAGAAAAACAAGTTAATGACACCTTAATCATGCTTTACATGCAGGATTCACTATGCCCTGGGTTAGTTACCTCATGTCCCAATCTCTACGATCCCTTCTTTATTTCATCTCATTTCACTGTTCTTGTAATTGTAGCTCGTGTCGTGTGTAACATAGAATTCTTACCTCATTCTGGTAATACTTACATGTGTGTGTTTTGTGGAATCAGTGCGGATTACATTTAACCCTTCTAGTGCCCACGGACACTTTAAGTGTGGTTGCACAAGGGCATTATAGTTTGGAACCTACTTTGGGGAGGACCCACTTACGTAATATTTTGTAATCTTCACTTATGACATAGCTCACACAAACCATTTCTTACCCTTATTATTTTTTTAACGATTTTCTTTCCCTACTACTACCCCTCCAAATTTCAATGTTCCTATGTATCCATTACATGGCCTTTTTCTCTCAATTACCACCTAAGGCCTTATTTGTCAAAGCCACCCACATATCATTATTCATGCCTTCAAAACCATCTAATTGCCATAGAACCCCTTAACAATAACCCAATGTCCTAAGTTACAATGTTGATTTCAGGAAAATATTTTAAAAATTTAGTATTTTTCTTATGCCTCATGTCACTAGGGCCGTGATATTGCGTACACGATGTATCGTACCTGATATTGCATTCCTCCAACCTATAAATAGGAGACCCCCCTCCCCCCCAACAATGCTTAGCATCATTTCTTACCATTCATGTGGGGGAATTTCTGAATTTTTTCTTTCTCTACGACTTGCGATTGTGTGACCCTTACTTTCATACCTATATCTTGCTCGCTGGTACTCTGATTTTCATTCCGTCTGAACCTACTTGAACTTGGAGTGTTTAGCTTAGTCGTGGGGGAGGGAAACCTGCCGAATAACACCTAAATTTTTTGGAATTTNTTTTTTTGGAATTTATCATCGTCCAAAGAACATTATCAAGGGTAATTAGTTGTAAATTAAGAATAAAATGTGCCAAAAAATCATTTAATCCTTTAGGTACACTGGGAAATTAAAATTGGAAACCACCTAAGTAAAATGGACTCATTATTACAATCTTTCGAGTAACATCACATGGAGATAAAATAAATTAATTAATTAAGTCAAGTAGTAAGGGATAACTTCACTTCAAAAACAACCTTACTAACGCTTGGCCCCATGTGATTGTAGATGGCCCCGAAATGTGGACAATAGGAAGGTCCTGCTCAAGGTGGAAGCAAATGACCTAGGAGAGGTGGAAGATAAGATCCTATCAAAAAACATGCAGAACAAGAGGAATAATCATTTAACATTCATCAAGAGGATCCTCCTACTATACAGTCCAGGCAGGCAGATGGAGGAGTTGCTGCAACGCCTAAACAGGGACAACATCTCACGTTGTCCCAAGATTGTGTTCAGGCCATCCACGAAAAGTCCACATTTGCTACAGTCATTATGGAATTAAACCTTGAATCTTTTGTAGAGTTCGCTCTTAAGGTTATTAGGGATCACCTCAAAGGATCTCCCTTATGCCCTATCCTCTCTGAAAGTGGTGCCTGGTACCTAGGGGAGACGTACCAATTCTGGCATAATCGGGAGCAAGGCACCACCATCAACATTTATGGTGTGACAGTCGATTAATCCACGTAGGCCATTTTGGAAGTATTAAACCTTTCAAATACAAGGCCCAAAGTTGCTCAGTTATCCACCTGTTTTGACCCCAATGTGCGATGGGATTTGTTGACAAGGGCTTATGGTAGAAATAAGACATTTGGTGAATTGACAATAGAGAGATGATCTACTTCAAAATTAGAACATATCACCTCTTTCCCATGAAGGGCTTAAAAAGAATATTAGTGTATGCGACAAGAGGAAGTGTAGTGCTAATGGGAAAGGTTAACGCTAACCTGCCCCATCTATATTTAACGAAGATCCTAAGGTGGTTCGAGGAATGGAAGACAGGGACTATGACGTTGCCTTTCCCTTATCTTATTAGAAAGCTTTGCTAGCATGCTGGTATCCGGGGGTACACCAATGATGTCCTCTGAAAAGCCCAAAATGCTTCCTATGCTGAACTGTTAAAGCCACCAACTGCAAGGAAAATTACTAGTGAGACGCTGCGTCCAGGAGAAGAAGAAGAATAGATAACTAGACCAACTGCAACTCAACTTGCAAGACCCAGCTAACATCCAACTACAGGACCTAGACAAAAATAGGAAGCAGGGCCTAGCATAGGCTAGGATCAGCTGCTGCAGCTACAAGACTACAGACTGTCAATGAGCCATCTCAGGGCCATCGTTAAGATGGTCAATTGGGGAAGTCATGATGACACAAATCTCTTCTGCATCATTTATGATGCCATTCAGCCCATAGTTTCTTTGGATCACACAAGGGATGAAGTATCTAGTTGTACAGAAGGAGGGGAAAGTAGTTTTTCACAACAGAGATTTGGAAACACGGCATATTTCCAAGTGCAATTAGAAACTGGTGAAGGGGCCACTATGGTGGTCATGTAATACCAGGATGCTATGGAAGCTACTAAAATGGTCGTAGACCACATCAAAGAATCATTCAATGTACCTGTTATGCCATTGGAAGATCTCACAGAAGCATAGGGTGCTCAAACTTTGGTCGAAACCTCAATGACTCTTATGAAACATGAGGATGTGCTTGATCGATTGCTCCAAATAAAGCAAGTAATGACGTCCTTGTTTGACATCCATTGAGATGTTATGGAAATTCAATTAGACTTCATTTCCATGAAGGGGAAGCTGCTCTTAACAGAAGCAAGGGCTGAGCATGCTAAAGTAGAGGTGCAGAAATTACAAGAGTAGCGCATGGCCCTGCAAGCAGCACAGTCGGATCCTTTATAATTTGTTCCCACAGACCAACTTGATAGCTTCAAAACTGAGCAACTAATCAAGCTAATAAGGAAGAATAAAAATGTGGCTGAGGAAAAAGGGAAGGATGTTTGGGATGCCTCTGTAGCACAGGCGCAAACTCATGCGTATCTCAAGGCACTCAATGTCTTACAGGAGGAAAATAAATAGCTCGTTGATGACATCCTTTGGTTGACTGCTACGGAGAAGAAAAATAATGTTCTCAAAGAACATTTTTATTAGTTGTGAGAATAGTTCATCTGGGTCAACCAAGACAAGCCGTTTACCCAAGGAGAATTGAACCCTCTCAATGGAGGAGGCACACATAATTTGCCAAAAGATAGCTATTGAAATAAGCACATGGAAAAATGAGGCTAAATAGCATGAAAAGATGAAGGAGCATTTCGAGATTAGGTGGGGATGTACAAAAAAATACTTAAGAAGGAGATCCATATGACCAAGGCCCATATCAACGCTATCAGTGCTCAACACACTAACTGGCAGACCATATTGGACACATATGCCTTTGCCCACCAAGCGGAAGTTAAGAATCGAGACCTATAGATTCAGGATCTCATAGAATACATGGAGTTGGAAAACCTGTGGTATGCCAACCTTGCTATGTTAACAGCAGGACACTCGAGGAGAGAGCTTGAGTAGCAGGTAGCTACCACCTATGTTAAATACGAAGCAAAATTTGTAGAATGCAAAAAGTTGTTGCAAATTCTAAACTTGAGGTTATGAAAGTAAGCTACCAAGGACAAAAATGTGTTAGCTCGATGGTTTGAAAATTTCAAAAAATAAAAAGGTAAAGCCAGAGCCTACGAGGAGGAATGATGGGTATTCGTGGCTTGGTATGTCAAGGCCAATCAAATGTTTCTGCAACTACCCTGTTCATGGAAGTTGCCAAGTTAATCAAATATCAGAACATTAGCATGGATGGCACAAGACCCTCAGACCGAAGAGGAGAAGCTCCAAGACATACTCCAATGCCATCAAGTCTCAAAACCTAGAGCACAAGACAAAGGAAAAGCACCAATGGAGGAGCCACCGCCACCAGGAACTACATGAGTTTCACAAATTTTGTAGTTGTAGCACATTCTTTATGTTGTGTCTTTGTTTTGTTTTCATTTCACACTATGGCATAATCCCATTTTCATCATCCAATAATCCCATACCTATCCATTGTGTAATCACTGTAACTTGAGGATGTGTTTTCATTTAGTCATGAGGGTATGATGAGTCGTCATTTGGGCGACCATGATATCATGTACGCGATATCGAATCCGCGATATCGTAGGCCAACCGCGATATTGCATATGCGATATCATAGCCTATCTCCTCATATATAAATAAGAGGTAGATAGATCAATGTGAGGGAGTTTTTGGGAGTTTTGGAGTTAGTTAGTTGGTAGTGTTTTCATTTTCTTTCTCTCAATCCTTTTCCTCCCAGTGTATGCCCACAATGTGGTGATTGTAATTGTACAACATCCTTTATTCAAGTGTGATGTACTTAGACACACACATGATTAGCAATAAAGATTGATATGATCAGCAATAAAGATTGATATTACATCATCATTGCAGCATTCACTTAGTTTAATTATTTAATTGTTATTGTTATTTACTGCTTTCCTAGTTAATCTCTCTCATCCTTAAACTCATGTTAAAACGCAAAATGAGTACGACTTGATTACAAGCATTTAAGTGTGACTACTTGGTAACCCAGTAGCGTACCTAGGATCTACACTTGGTAATCCCAGTGGTAAGTCCAAGATGTATACAGATAATCAAGGAATGGACGCTCATCGCACATAGGCTAGATTAGATTCTCTCATCCTCTCTCTCCTAGATTAGTGAATATTACATTCCATTGCCTTCAAGAGTAGCATTAGATTAGAAACCCATCATACACTTACTCTGGACTAAACCATATGTGACAAAGATAATACTAGTCTAGGTGGGAAGATAACGAACTGCAACCTAAGGCTAACTATCTAGATGCCACAACTAGTCCATCTACAGAGTTCGACTAGATTGCAAGTGTAACGCTCGTATTTGTATGGTTGAGTGTAGGGGTATCTCACCACTCATCAATATCCATTAATTATTTTTCTATTGTGATGTAATTGATTTGTGCATTAGCAATACCTTGACTTGTACAGTGAATGTAATAAGGTCATTTCTTGTCATTTAATTGTGTAAGTACGGCTCCTAAAGCAAAGTTGGACCCATCAATCATTATGTTGAATGGTTTGGACCAGTCAAGAGCTTGTACAATGGGTGTTTCTACGAGCTTCTATTTCAAGGTTTGGAAATCTAGCTCATATTCCCTGGTCCATTCAAAGGGTACATCCTTCTTCATTAATTCTACCAATAGTTTTGCAATCTTTGAAAAGTTCTAGATGAAGCATCTATAATAGCTAGTATGTCCAAGAAATGATCAGATATCTTTTATAGTTTTGGATTGATGAGTGATTTCTTAGATGACTTTAATCCTTTCAGGATCTACCTCTATCCCTATTTGTAAAATCTTATGCCCTAACACAATGCCTTCTTAGACCATTAAATTATTGCCAATTGAGCCTTACGTTGGTTTCTACACATCATTTCAGTACTTGCTCTAATCAATTCAATGCTTGTTCAAAGTCCACTCTGTAGGTGGAGAAATCATGCATAAAGACCTCCACACCATTCCCTATTTGTTGCTAAAATATACTTAGAACTAGACAACGAAATGTTGTTGGGGCATTGCACAAGCTAAACGACATCTACTTATATGCAAATTCTTCCCAAGGACTTGTGAATGTACTTTTGGCTTGGTCTTCTGGTGCTATTTGAATTTAATTATATCCACTGTAACCATCCAAAAAATATATTAGCAATGCCCTGCAATGGTATCTAAGACTTGGTTGACGAATGGAAATGGAAAATGGTCCTTAAATGTTACCATGTTCAGTAGCCTAAAGTCTATACACACCCTCCATTTATCTCTCTTTTTAGGCACAATGACTAATGGGCTAACCCATTTACTATCAACAATGGAGTAGATGAACCCGACTTTTACAAGTTGTTGAATTTCTTCTTTAACCACTTGCTTAAGCTTTGGGTTTAGTTGTCTTTGTGTTTGTTGTCGAGGATTCATGGAGGGGTTAGTGTAAATTCCATGTTAACATATCCTAGGATCTATTCCGATTAATTCGGGATATGACCAAGCAAAGAATTTCAACCATTTGTTTACCATTTTAGTAGTTTTTCATTTTGTTGAGAAGTGAGCTTCGCATTGTTAATTACTAGTTTTCCATTCTTGAGAAATGTATATTCCATACTGGTGAGCAACGGTTTTAATTCGAGGGGCTCTTGCTTAAATTCAGTAAGGATTTTCAACTTTCCCTAGTTGATATTTTTGATGTTAGGACTTGGAAGTTGGTGATGGACTTACTCTAATGTATCTATGCTATCGATGTAGATGCAAGTCAAGCTCTGAGTTAGTTCCATGCATATAGTTGAATTACTCTCTTGGTCAATTGTCAGCCATTGGGTGCCTTCCTATCTTGTGGCTAATCCATACAGGCATCTTTGTATATTTGTTACTTGTGCACACTAGTTGCATGCAGGTAGTGTTAAGCATTGTACAAACCAGGACTTCTACACGCAATTGCACCCTGTGTCACTATATGCGATGCATGGAACTTTCTTCCTCTCAATCTCTCCAAACGTATTTTCTTTTGATATTTCTAAGAAAATATTGTGTATTCCTAGGCATGCATCAATCGTGCTTAGCCATGCTCTTTCCATTATGATTGGGAAGTCCCTCTTATAGTTGTTCACTTGAATCACTAGGAAATTGGTTGGATACAACCACCCACAAATAGTGGTGACAATGTCCTTCACTAGTCCTAATGGGACAGTGATGGACTGGTCAACCAACTCTAAACAAATGTTACTCTTTTTTAGTGGAGGCAGGTTCTAGGCTTTGTACATTCTTGAGAGATTAAGTTAACACCAAAACTTGAATCCAAAAGAGCTTTGCAAGGCTCATTCCCAATGATTTGCAAATATATAAGAGGGCTTCCAAGATCAAAGAATTTCCTATGAAGATGACCAACTTTAATCCAATTGATAATGGTGTGGGTTATCATGACAATATGTGTTGGGTGCAGTCCTTAGTTCGAAGGAAAATTTGAAGGTTTGAACGATGATGGTGAGGCAATTGGACAATTAGCCGCTTGTGGCTATAAGGACTTGGTTGGATTTTTGGTTCTAAAGAAAGGTCTTTTCTTTAATTGGATATCTAAACCAATATTAGGTTGAGGATTGATAGCCCTTGTAGTGTTACATTGTCATGACTAGGCAGGAAGCTCACCCTGCATAGTTGGAGTAGGTGGTAATGGAGCTAAGGATGGAAGAGGTGTAGTCAAATGAGAAGGATAGTTTGTTTGTGGAACATCACCCCTTGGAGAAGGGGTTCTATAATACTCGTGGGTTTGGTAATAAGGCTGAGGAGTAAAGTGACTAGTGGATTCACATGGAGAGATCGGTTGCTAAATGTAATACTCGTATGGGTTAGTTGATGGTAAGGGTATTGTTGATGTGGTAATGGCATTCCCCATGATTGTGGGTGTTCCCATTGTTGATATTGTTCATTTGATTATGGTGGAGTTCCATTTGGATAATATGTCAAGCGTTGGTGGAACTACCTTGGATTACCTTAAGGATAAGGTAACCTTCGGGGTGTTTGCCATCTATTTAATCGTGGGTTTAGTGCATACACCCAAGACTCTTGTAGATGTGACACTATTGGGCAACATCCCTTAAGATGTTCATATTGACATATCTCACACCTACCATCATTGTCTATGTTTGAATCCACAACCTCCTCAATGACGACAACTTTTCCCTTACCCTTGTTATGTGCATATTTAGCTTCTTTCTTTTTCCTTTTCTCTTGGTCACTACCCTGCTCTCTAAACTCCTTTACTATTTTTAGAACAGTTTGAAATTTATCATCTAGGAAATTCCAAATTTGATCTATCTTTGCCAATATTTTTGATGTAAATTTTTGAATGGGAAAAGTCTTCCTATTCACCATCTCTTCAAGTGGTGACTCTTCTTCATCTTCACAAAATCTAGCTTCCTTCTTTCGAAGGGAAGGATCTCTGTTGTATTCCTCCACACTTTCTCTTTTCCTTAATTCACCTTTCTCTTGAGCAACTTGCTCCAACAATCTTTGTATTTGATGGGCTCTGAGCTTAGATAACCTTCCTTAGGCATAACTCCCAAGGGTTCTTTGCGTCTTGTACCTAAGCCCATCTACAAGATGAAGTAGTTGTTCCCTTTATGAGTAACCATGGCTAGGGAAATGATGTAATAATGCATAATATTGGCCCATGATAGCATCTAAGGGTTCATGGCTTCTTTGTTTCCATCCTTGGATTTGCTTATGCAGGTTGGACACTTGGGAGTATGTTTGATATTTATCGTTGAATAGCTGCAACATGGTACTCCATCAACGAATGGATTTCGATTCTAAGGACCAGTACCAGCTTTCTGGTTCCTTGATCAGTGTCCATGGAAACAAATTTAGTTTTCTCCACTTATTTTCTATATTTTGCAAGGCACATGCATCGTGAAATGCTTGTAGATGGTTTTGAGGATGAGCATTGTATCCCTCTTCAAATTATGGGATGGTGTTAATGTCTAATCTTTTGATCCTACTGTCCTTTTGGTGCCTTGTTGAAATCCTAATAGCCTCTATTATGTCTAACATGCTTCAGGTGGTGAGTAGGGGTTCATCGTGATCATACTATCTATGGCGTCTATGATGCTTATGTTGTTCCCTACTCTCCCTTCTTTCACGATGTGTTTCTCTAGAATGCTCTCATCCCCTTCATGGACTATTTTGTCTATGATCTCTATTTCTCTTAGTATTGTCCTCATGGTCTTTCCCTTTGTGACTACATTTAGATTCGAAGGAGAGGGGGAAGGAGATAATGAAGGTGAATAGGAAGGAGGACTAACACCATGATGGTGTCTGTCACTTTCTCTTTGGTGGTCATAGCCTTAGTCGTGGTTACAATCACAATGTTCATCATCATTATGTGTTTGTGTTCCTTTTTTAAACCCTTTATGTCCATTGGTATCAGAACCCCCCCCCTGAACGATTGAGTGAAAATTTTGATACACAACTCCTTGACCGAAGTCAATGAGAGGAACATCGTTATGTGGAAAACCTCCCAAGGCAGGTTCACCACCCTCATTTTCACTTATGACATACAAGACATCCTGAGACCACTTTCCCTTCATAACTTTGTAATGTCTCTCCTATTGTAGGTTCCTTTAACGTTGTGCCTCCATGGGTCATAATCTCTCGAATCTTGTTCATGCACAATGTACTCTGATTGTAAGTGCTGCATACCAATTCGTGTGAGAGCACAAAGAAGCATGCTTGGGATTGAGCAATTGGGGGGTAACACTATGTTACCTCTTAAATCCCACCAACACAGTTGTTCATCCTAGTGGAGGATCAAAGTAAAGTCTGGTATATACTCATTAGGATGAATGTATACCAAGAGAAACTGTTGCGGTACTGGTGGATTATCCTATACACTTTGCCTCCAATTGTTCATGGTGTCAGACCTAGGGAATGAAGAACTCTCATAAGAAGAAGGACACATAATTGATTATTCAGTATGCAATACTCTCTTTTTGTTGATTGTAAAATAACTAACCCTAAGGGTTTGTTCCAACCATGGAAAAATTTCCTAAGTTCTAATCAATGCACAAACAACAAAGTCTCCAACAATGGCACCAATGATGAGCAATGAGGTACCTCTATGCCCAACCATACAAATATGAGCGTTCACGCGTGATCCGGTCAAACTCCAAGGATTAACTGCTTATGCACCTCCACAGAACAAGGATGGGTTATGCGATCTTTGTCTTTCCATGCTTACTTGTACGACACGATTGTATGGTTAAGTAAACCTGAGGTATGTAATTTTTATGGCTTTTTATGTTTTATGTTCTTGGTGCTTAAAGTGGAGAAATGAAATAAGTGAGTAACTAATTTAATTTAATTAATCAACTATGTTTTAACTAATCTTAACACTAGCATTCATTCCCACTTGCCAAACACATTCTGAACTAGTGTAACACTACTAAGATTACCAAATGCTAATCGTTAGTGGATTACCAAGTGTTCCACGTATGCTCAAAGTGGTCGTACTGAGTCTGCTTACTTGTTGAAGACTAATAACTCTATAAAAACAATATCAATTAACTAATAAAAGCATAAACTAACTGTAAATAACATTAAATGCAATAAATAAGCTATTCTGAATGTTGCAAAGTTTATTATAAAGGTGTGCTCAAATACACAATGCTCAAATAAAGATCCATTTACTTTATGACTCCTATTGCGGGCACTCAAAAATAATTCTAACTCTGGAATGGAAAAATTGCAAAAGTTTAGGTAAGAGACTAAGAAACTTATTGCTGAACTAAGCACCCGGATCTCTTATTTATAAGCAATGAGACAGGTTCTGATTCCGATATGGCTTGGTGGGCTCCAATATTGCGACTCATCAATTACAAAGTAAGTAAAGTGTTGTTTGAAATTGGAAATCGAAAGCAAAAGAGAAGTTGAACAGGTTAAAAAGCGCAATAAATTTATGTAATTGACAAGGTGGAAGGAAAAAGCAGCGCCACCCAAGGCAGCAAAAAATGAAATTCACTTTGTAGATTCTTGAATTCCTGCGTGGCATTCAGAAGATTAATGTTGATCGTTATCAATTTCTAGGAACATGGGCAGGATAAATTAGGTGATTGACGTCATGGCCGGTTTCTTGAACGGTGCAGCGGCAGGGTCTGTTACAGTAAATGTGCACGATCTTTAGGTGCTGCAGCAAGTCTGCTGGCTCAGGAGGCGGGCTGGAAACGGACGCCCCTATGCCTGGTTTTCAGGTTTTTAGCCTTAAAATAAGGTTAAAAATCATGAATAAACCGTATGTATTTTTAAAATGACCTTACTTAACATTGATGTATATTGTCAGCCCATGTAAACTGGTTAAATATACATGTGAACGTTATTCGGCGTTTTTAGGTGTATTTGTTTGCCTCCCTGTTGGCTTTAAGGTGAAAGAAAAATAGAGACTGAACGTTTGAATTTTAATTTGGCTTCGCTCTCTGCACGAGTCCGTTACCAATCCCAACCTCGGAGTACGGGATTACGGATTACCAACCTCGGTGTACGACAGCAGACGCAGGACGGAGTGGAAAAAGTACAAAAGACATGGTCAGCCCAGCCCATGGATGTAACTGACCAAGGACATGAAGCTGACCAAGGACATGAAGAAGAGTGGAGTGGAAGGTACAACCCGGCCCATGGATGTAACTGACGAGGGACATGAAGGTGAAAATGGCGCAGACGATGCATTAAAACATGTATATTTTTAAAGCATCTATATTTTTAGACTCTTCTTCTCCGACCACCGACAAAAAGAAAACTATTATAAATCCACCCAAAACTATATTTTGTGACTGCAAGCGGTACTGAGAACACAGACTTACTACAAAGAACAAATAAACAATAGTGGAAAGAATACACAAGTATGCCAATTTGAGCGAGGAAATCAAGCAAGGAAAGATCCGCCAACGATTCTATACGGCAAGAATGGTGCTGTCACAGCGATCATTTCGCTGCCATGTTGTAGACAAATGGGAATTCATGCGCCACTAACGACTGATAATGCTGTGCAGTGCAGTGCTCAGGTTCTATATTTGATGCAAAGCAATGCATTGGCATGATCTGAATCCAAGCATTTGTCAGCCCAGTAAATGCATTCCATTTCTCCACATGATATATGCACAGTTTTGTTTCATTATATGGTCCACTGCAAGTCTGCAACCCACCATCATTTCAACCAGTTTTTCGGCCCAAGTTCACCGTGTGACTGTTTCTCGAAATAAAGAGTGCAATGAAGGTGTCTCTGTGTGAATGTTGAGCTGCTCTTCTTTGGTTTTATTTCGTTTTGTTTGGCTGTTTGGTGCAGAGAGGTGTACGCACGTGTTTTTTCCTGTCCTGGTAGTTTTTTTTTTTTTTTTCTCTTCCAGTTTGTGGATGGTTTTGACAAAGATGATGAAGTTGGAGGTGAAAAGGGAAAGCGATTTTGAGGTGGCGTACTGGATGCAGAGCAACATCAAATTTATGAAAACTACGGCAAAACGGAAAACTACGGCAAAACGGAACAAGCTTTTGATTCCCAAGTTCCGCTTTGCTGGTTCTGTTCTAACCCTCGTCAGCGTTGCTGGTGCTGTTCTTCTTCATCAAATGATCTGTTTGAAGGGTGGTCGTCATTGGACGGAAACGGGTTCATTTTTCCAACGTTGCCACAGTCACCTCAAGTGCCTAATCCTTCGTATACACCTGTAGCTGCAGGTAATTCGTTTTTTTTTTTTTTCTTTTTCCCTTTACCTTTCCCGAAATCACTCTATTTATTAGCTTCTTTTTCTTAAGCGTAACATATTCTTAGTTCCTTTTGATATTCAACTTAACGTGTATTCAAACTGGGTTTGCCTCATTGAAACAATCTGGGGTGTTTCAAATTTTAATTTCCTCTGTTTTATCAATTGTTCTGATTGAAAATGGTGTGCGTTGTGTTTTTTGTGGTTATTTTAATTTTTGTTTACCTTTCCCGAAATCACTCTATTTATTAGCTTCTTTTTCTTAAGCGTAACTTATTCTTAGTTCCTTTTGATATTCAACTTAACGTGTATTCAAACTGGGTTTGCCTCATTGAAACAATCTGGGGTGTTTCAAATTTTAATTTCCTCTGTTTTATCAATTGTTCTGATTGAAAATGGTGTGCGTTGTGTTTTTTGTGGTTATTTTAATTTTTGTTGGAAAGTGAGGAAGGTTTGTAAGTACTGCAAGGGTGTACTCTCTTAGGGTGTCCTTTCCAAGAAAACCAAACTTGTCTATCTCTGTCTAGAGGCACCCATCCCAATCCAAGCAAATCTCTAGTGACGGAGATAATAAACCAAATCCAATTAAATAGTTGTTAAAAATTTATTTGCGAAGTATTTTGAAATGTATCTTCTCCTTTCTAAAATTGTTTTTTAATTAACAGATGCTTCTTTTTAACAATTTATAATATCCCCTAGAATTTTTGAAAGTTTACTCTTCCTTCCCATCAGATATTTATTGAAAAGTCTTCCTAGCGTGACAGTGTCAATGTTTTGATAAATAAAGATTAATACCGTGGGGTGGAATTGGGTGAATACTTAAATTAGTTTTTTGCGCTCTAAACATAGAACTGTGCTTCCCAGGAAATTTTTGGAAAGGAATGTTGTTTGTATAAATAGTCTCTAAATACTTCTGTTATTCCTCATAGGATATTTTTCAGAACAGGTAAAAAGCAAGCACTTTGTAAAAAGCTAGATCTTTATATTTTGCCACTAAAATCTTATCTAATGCATCTGTTGCAGTTGCAGGATGTGGAATAGGCCACCATAGCTACATGGAGATACCTTTTGTTGCGTGTGATCAATATCAATCTTCCTTGGATATCAACCTTGCTGATCAGAACAACAGCACCTGTAGCAGCAGCGGAAGCAATTTGAACCATAACCTTACATGGGAAGAATTTCAGAAGGGTTTTTCTGCACCTACTGTCAACGTTGATCACTTGCAAGAGCCACCAAACACTAGTTATTCCTTCAACGTTGATTACTTGCAACAGCCACCAAACACTGGTTCTACCAGGCCATTGTCGCCATCCTCGTCACAAGTATCAGATGCCCATAATTATTCCACTGCATGGAATATGAGCCCCTTCCATTCATCTACCTGTACTGGAACATCTCCTGTAGATAATAGTTTGCTACCTGAAATCGCCAGGGATCCTAAGAAAAGAAAGCGGGACAGCTCCAGGCAGAGAAGGGCAATTAAGGGATTTTCTTGTTTTACAAGTGACCAGAAACGGCAAAAACTGCAGCATCCCTCAGCAAGCCCACCACATGATAAGCTCGATTTTAATAGCAAGGTATCTAACGCATGAAACGTTACAGATTGGAATTAATAATGTCATTATACCTATTTTGATTAATATTTCTTCGTTTTGTTAGGTTAAGTTTCTGTCCGACTTTTATATTACAGTTTGAATAGTTTCAATCTCGTTTTCACCTACAGATATTCATCCTGTTTGACAATATGTGCGTAGGCAGCTTTATACAAATATGTTAACTTATGTTCATCTAAGTTAATACCTTTTATAATTGTAATGTAGGTGAATTGTAAAAGTTTAAAATTTTTATCTCAAGAAACGGTAACGTAGGTCTTTCTACATTTTTCTTACCTCATTTATTTACCTTATTTAAAGGGGCTTTCTTTTAAATCAAATCCTCCATTGTATGAATAATGTATTATTATTTATGTTTAATTTATTTTTAATTCTAATATATAATGTTGTATAAGAATATATCGATAGAAAAAAGAGTATATTTTAATATTTTTATTTGACGAAAGTTTGAGTAAAATACTGATATTGTTTTGTAGCTGTTTTGTGATTACAGATAACAAGGGCCCAAAAAGAGATAAACAAGCAAATTCTTTTTGATCAAGGTAGATGTGAGAATGCATGTAAAAATTATAAGAATGCCAAGAAAGAAAATCAAGTATCATTGGTGAAAGTTAAAGTAGAACACGATGAAGGAGAAATAGATGATGGTTTAAAGTATGATACCATGTCACCATTAGATGAGTTTTTTCCTAAGGACTTTAATCTAAAAACATTAATGTTGGAGCTACTTCCAAAGGACCTTCATTTTTTAAATGATTATGATCTATAATTTATGTAATATCATGTTGAATCCACTCCATATTTTGGGGGTTTCAACTTAGATGTGTGATTATGATGTTTGTATATCAATTGTACATAGAATAGTTCAAAGAAATGTAATTTTTGTAATATCCATCAAGTACATCATTTTCATAGTTAAATAGATGTACTTCAAAGCTTTAGCTTCATTGATGTCTTATTTGTATTTTAGTTGGAGATTAGAGTTTATAACAATTTATGTGACATTTACTTTCTATTTTAATTAAAGATAAAGTTATTGCCAAAGCACATATAATGTTGTCCACTAATACAATTAGAATGGCAATTAATTTTGCTATTTTTAGTAGTAGTTTGTGAGCATATAAAGAGCATTCTATTGCAATTCATTAAAATAATGTTTTGTGTTAGAATAATGTTTATTAATTTATAAAATAGTTTAAAATTAGAATGGTTATCAATTACCATGGGACACATATTATGATTTCTACATATTTAACATATTTTTCTTATGCAAAAGAAGAATTATGATTCTCATACAAATACAAAAAATGATTTTTGAATTTGGAATAATGTTAATTTTTATGGTTTTTGTAAAAAATAAAATATGAAAAGTGGAGTGGAATGGGATATTTTCTCTTTCTTTACCATAGTAAG
>MNCI01015207.1:0-12819 GCA_015680685.1 Gnetum montanum
CTCGAAGGCATTGATGAATCAATGTCTGTCACTATTGGGGGTGCAACTAATCATTCCCATCATTCCCATGAAAGCTTGGGATTGGAACTGCCTGTACTGCACACGTCTATTAAAAGGACTGAATGTTTGATTTATGAGACCGTTGGGAGGTCAAAGGCGAAGGTGAAGAGGAATGAACGCCCAAGGGAGCCTGCTCTAGAGGTGAGACCACCAAGAGCAAAGAAGATCCGCTTTGTACTACCAGTGGAGGGTAAGTATTTTATTTTATTGTTACATATTTACTTTTTTATTGAGTTTTGGTTTATATGTTATTAAACGTACCTATATGCTATGTCATATTAATTCTAGGATTCTGGTGTTATTTAGAGGAAAGTCCTGAGAGGGAGAAAGAGGTCATGGCCCCAATGGTTGAACCAAAAGCGGTCATCACAGGGCTAGAGGAAGAAGGAAACGAAGAGGAAGAAGTAATCGAAGAACCTCCTGCCCTGCAAGAAGAAGATGTGACAAGCAACATGGGGATGAAGCTTGCGAAGGCTTTGGATGCACATAGGCATTCAAGTGATGAAAGAGGTGTCTTCGATGGTTTCTTTGATGGATCTTTGCAACTTGGTGATCTGCCCAAGCTAACTAGTAAAGGGCTTTTTGGTATGTTCCTTTTAGCTTAATGCATGTTTTTGGTACCCTTTTTACTTTTATGTGTTACTTTTTTTTTATTATCTTGATTTTTTTAGCATCAGAGGTAGCTGTTGAGATTTCTGAAGCACATACATCCTGGGCAGAGGTGTCAGGATTGCAGGTTCCAATTGAGATAACCTCCCCTACTTGTCCCACATCAACTGACCAACTAAGGCCATGGCCTGAAATGCTTAGTAAAATGGACTTTGTCACAGGCATCGTTAATGATGTGGTTTCTTGCCTAAAACAAGCTCACCCAGAACTAGGTATGTGTATATTACGTATTATGCTAAGTGTCTTGGTGTATTGTGTTTCTTTGCTTTCGTTGTTGATTATAGCTGATTCATATGTGCGATACTTACACATGCAAGAACCAAGCTCCAATGGGATCCTTTTGAGGAAACTCATATTGATGCCCTCCCTGAATTGCCATGGAATATTGAGCAAGTCCCTAGAAAGGTGTACAATGCAGTTTCCGGTTGTGTCGTACAAAACGCCAAGTCACTTTGGACTTGTAGACGTTCAATTGAGTACCTATGGGACAAAGTGCACTCAATGAAGGAGGCATTAGCAAAGGAGAGAGAGGAAAAGAGAGATCTCCAATCCCATCATTATTTTGCTGCTGCGAGGCTGTCTGGTGATAGCACCTGGCACACATCTAAAATCACCTATCCACGTTATTGGACGGTTTTGAACAGTAAAGTGTAGGCGACACAGGATTTAGTAGAACAAAGGGCACAGATGGATTTACTGAACAAGAAATGTCACGATTAGAAATCCTTTGCTACTAAAGTACGGAAGTGGGGTTAAGACCAAAGGACCAAAAGCATTAGTACAAGAAATGGTTGAAGGAGGAGTCAGTTGAACATCGCAAGATGGAGATATTCATTGATGGGCTTGGCTTGCATATTGCTTACGATAAGTTTGTTGAGTGCACCGAGGTGGAGGGATCTCCTGAGAGAACCATTACCACCGCCTTCGGGGAGGCTTTGACAGGGATGTTCTATCTTGAGCGCCCTACCTAGACTTCGGTGGACAAGGGTAAAACCTTGGCTGGTATTGATCTTGGCTTGGAGGAGGATTGGGCAAATGTGCCCAAGGAGGAGATTCTACGGCGTTTGGAGGCCAGCTTAAGGCCTTCCTCATTTGTGAGTATTTTTATTATGGCACTTATTTTTATATGGTTTTATTGTTTTTATTGTTAGTGTTACTATTTTCCTTGGTCTTGTATTCATAATTTGCTTTATTACTCTTACCTATTTTTATTTATTTGTGCTGTTATAGGGACATGTTAGCGATGGAGCTGGCCCCAGTGGAGCGAGAGCGAATGATGGAGAGGATCTTAGGGACTAGCCCCCTCCATGAGCTTGTTGTTTTGGATTTTTTTTGGATGTATGATGGAAAAATGTAATAATATGAATCTAATGTGTTGGAATTTTATTATCATATTGACGTTCAGTATATATTTTTTATTGTATATGTTTTCTCTTTTTATTTGTTTTCTCAAGTATTATTGTGAAGATATGTGCGTAGTGAATATAAAACGAGAGAAAAAAATGTGAATCAAATATTTTTTTTTAAAAAAAAGAAAAGTAATGAGAAGGCATGAATTGAAATTGTAACTTGTAACTTGTAAATGAACATTTAACATAACGTAACAAGAGTTTGTGGATTTGTATATGCTAAGCTCTAGTTTAAAGCCATTTCGGGCTATGCCCATTAGTTTAAAGTCATGATGGACTGTCACATATGTGTTAAAGGAAGAGGGTTTACCAGTTTTAGGGAGCTTTAAAATGAACCGGCCATTTCTGACCATGGCTAGTTTAATGTCATTGCAGATGTTCGTGGGTAGTTTAACGTCGTACCGGACGGTTGGTAGTTTAATGTCATTCCAAACACTGGCGAGTAGTTCGCCCTAATCATTGAGTTGCCTCTTAATCTTTTGTAGTTTGATGTGAGGGATAGGGCATGTAGGTATGATTTTATACTCACCTTCCCCTTCACTAGTGATGTCAAAGGGTAATTCTGACCAAGAGACGTCAATGGGAATGGCTCCTATGTTTGGGTTGTCAGGTGCTTCCTCAGTTTTAGTAGGATCATGAGTTGATGTTGGGTTTATGTCTTGAAGTATACTCATGGTCCCTTGTTTAGGCTCAAAAAACTTAACTTCTATCCCTTGATTTGTTCCCAAGTGTGAGGAAGTAAGTGATGTTGTCGTATCCCCATGTATGATGATCTCACCACCCTCATAAGGTAGGTGGATCTTCTGATGGATTGGTGAGGATACGGCTCCTAGTTGAGCTAGCCAAGGATGTCCTAGAATCAGATTGAACCCCAGCATTTCGTCAACCACTACGAATTCAGCTGATGTGGGGAACTGGTCCCCTGCTATGAAATCCAAGGTGACCATACCTTTTACCACGACACAGGAACCACTAAAGGATTTTAAGAAAGAAGTTGTTGTGGGCTAATTTGCTCTGTAAGCCCCAGTTTTTCAATGATAGGGAAGGGTATTACATTCATTGCTGCATTGTCATTGACATGCACCCTACGTATTTTGAAATGGTTGGCTTGTATTGTTATGAACATAGGGGCTGTAGTAACCTCTTCCATTTTCTCATCCCGCTTGATGTCGTTAGCACGAAACTCTAGGGATGTGGTCCTTGACTCTTGAGGTTGTGGGGATAATACTACATAAATAGAAGGCTCATTTGTGGGAAGGTCCTCACTAATAGGGGTCAAAGTCAACACACGCATGAGTGCTTCCTGATGTACCTGTGAAGCCATTACTAAATCATATAGGCTTAAAGAAGTATTCTTTTGTTTCAAAGCCTGCATGACTTGAGTCAATGCACTCGCTAGATCTTTACCATTTGGGGCACCCTTATCTATAGAGACTTGGCCCATTTGACCTAGCATTCGTATGTCTCATAGAGGGATTTTTGCGTTGGCAACTAGGGATGTTGAGTTTGGAACCCTAGGAATACCAATATTCTTATCTTGGTGACTTGTGCTAGGCTCACCGGTGGAAGGACTCATAGGAACAACATTTAATGGTATGGGCTTTGGTGGTCCTACTTTGTGCTCATGACGTTCCTTCTCTAGATGCTCTCGTGTTAGCTTGTCGGTAAGACGCTCTCGTAGGGGTCATGGGGGAATAGTAGGGGGTTGCACATCAGGGTGTTTCGACACTCGAATCACGAAGGGAGTGGGCCAAGTTTCCAATGGTGTGGTTGTTGCTACGACAAAAGGGGGTACACGGATGATGAATGGTCTTTTTGGTGTGGGGAACATGCGTATGACGAAAGGAGTTTGAGGAGGTGTTGAGGTAGGTGTATTTTCAAAGGGCCTGTGGATTACAAAAGGTTTTCGCGAGACGTCCTGTCCGTTCTCCACATAGATAGTGTTAATCACATATGGTGCATCATTAGTATTGAGAGGGTCTTTGTAGACTCCCATGGGTTGGTTTTGGGGTCTTACTAGGTTTGCCTTGTCAAATACTATTTCACCCCTATCGATCATGTGCTGTATGTCCTTTTTCAAGGTGAAGCAGTAGTTAGTTCCATGCCCACACCATTGGTGATATTTGCAAAACCTATCCAACCTGAAGCCTCTTGGGATGGGGGGCTCATTGGCTGTTGCTAAAGCTGGGTTCTTGGCCAACTCATAGAATCGATCATGTTTTTGAGATGTCGTAGGGGACATTTGTTTATGTTTGATTAGCCCGACCTTTAGAAGTTGATCTAACAATTGTGAAGGTTTCATAGGTAAGGGTGTATACTGGGTGGGATCCTTACGTTTGAATGTATTAGTGTGACCTACGTTGATGTTTTTATTTGAGGAGGACTTGGGTGTAGGCATAGGTCGGGTTCTTTCACGGCCGGTTGGAGCAGCGGGTTATTTTCCTCTTTATCCTAGATTACTAGGTTGGGCTGTCTCTGCCACCGCTACTACCATCATTTTAGATTTATCCTTATCTTTCCTCGTATGTTGGGTCCTAAAGGTTGAGTAAGCTGGGTCGTTACTTGTTTGCGCCGCCTCTTCTATGTTCTTAATTTGCACAAATGCTTGGATTAACGTACGTGCACTCAAATAATAAAGCTTCTACTTAATAAAGTCATTCAAGGCCACTTTAAGGATGGTGAGCAAATATGTTTTAGGGATGGGCTCGTGAAGTTCATTGAGAGCTGCACTCCACCTTTGGATAAATTTTTGCACCGGTTTTAACGGTGCTTGTTTGATCTGAATCAAGCTGTCCAGTGTGGCTTCAGGCTTTAGATTATATTTAAAATGGGTAACGAATTGATGTAGCAAATCTTCTAGGGAGGATATGGAGTTACAGGGTAAAGCTCGGTACCAATCTAGGGCTTTTCCCGTTAGGAACATAGAAAATACACATAGAATTGCATGAGGCCAGCTTGGAGCAATAGACACTCTAGACGAAACGTTACTAGATGGGCATTTGGATCTCCCTCTCCATTGTACTTGGTTAGTTGAGGCAATGATATTCCCTTTGGCAAGGTTAATGGTGGGACTGAAGGGTGGATTGGGTCATCTTGATAGAAGTCCAACACCTTGAGTTCCTCAGTGTTTGCAGTTTTAAGGTGCTTTAACTCCTTGGTTAACGAGTGTAGCATTTTTTTTGTGTCTGCCCATTCTTAGGCGGTAGGAAGATCGGTGGGTTGAATGGATTGTGATTGGTAGTAATACGATTTTTGTATTGTTTGTGGAAAGGGGAACTGTTGGATCGCCGATTGTGGTGGAGCAACATTCAGGGATGAGATTGCAGGGTGTGGTATGATGTAGTGAGTAGACTAGTGTTGCTGAACAGCTAGTGGAACCCACTACCCACCCATGGGTTGTGAGGTGACACCCTGAATGTGTTGGGCTGAAGTAGTTAATGGTGCTCCATGGGCTTGTACTTGTGGTATGTAATGGGTGGATGTGGAAGCTAGTATGATAGATGGCATCCCAATTAACTGAGGTTGGAATATTGATCCTACATTAGTTTGAGGAGGAGGTTGTCAGGGCTGCATTTGTGGAGGTACGATGGAAGTGGACATGTCAAATTGGATGTTGGGCACAGAGAAGGTGGAAATGGAAGCAGGTACTTCTTGTTGAGAAATTGGTGCTTTAGTGTTTGCAGATGAAGGGGGAAGCATATTTTCTTCCAAGAAAGGATAAAATAATGAGATTTTATGGGCATGGGAACTGACAGTATGGTATGAATCCCCATGCTTAGATTGGGCTGCGAAGTCATCTTCCTCATCTCCACTCTGAGGCTCTATTGGAGGTGGCTATAAGGCTTGAATCCTTGCCATAAGAAGCTGGGATATAAGTCAGTGATGGTGTTTAGATAGTGGGATTATATTGAATGATGAGGGAGTGAACTCATGACCTCCTTTGTAAATAAGTTCATAGTTTCGTTTCACTTCTCTCTCTACACGATCGATAGGCAGGTTGGCTTGGATCTTGACATAGATGAAGTTATATTGTTCAGGTGTGAGAGTTGCATAAGCAGGGTCTTTGCCCTGTAACCTAAGTGACTGGCGCATAGGGCCTTGAGAGTTTGTTTTTTTTATAACAGTTATGGGTTTCATAGTAGTCACAGGGTTCAAAGTTTCAGCCCCAAAGTCAGAGATTGGCAGTGTCACTGTGTTGATCTGGGAAGATTCCATAGCAAGCGTGAATAAACTGGACTGTACAAGGTGAGCATGCATGATCTAGGTGGTCAAGATAGCATGAGCAAGCTGACAACATGAGCAAGCCAGCAACGTTAGTGATTGACAGTGTTAGCAACTGACAGCATGAGCAAGCCGACAATGTTAGTGACTGACAGCGTTAGCAACTGACAACGTGAGCAACAGACAGCGTGAGAAAGCTGACAGTGTGAGTAACTTGACAACGTGACTGACTGGTTGCAAGTTGTGAGAGAAACTCACTATGATCGATCGATGGTGGTGGGAAGGTTGCTTGGTAGACTGTCTATGAAGCGTCTCATTTAACCAGCATGTGTACGCTGTTTGGGTTCTAATGGTGGAGATGCAGAGTTTGAAGTGCTCATTGCTACGTAAGAGTTTTGTAGATTCACAGTCTCGCAAGAATTTTGCAGGTTTATAGTCTCAATTAATGTAAGAGTTTCGTAGGTGGCCCTCCTTTTAGCACCAATTTACTGTACTGACCAAAATCGTCGGTGTAAGGTTGGAAGGGAAAAAAACACTGAGGGATCACCAGACGAGTATAGCTAACCTTGCCTTTGGATGAGGGCAAGCTGGAAAAGAAAATGAAGGTAGAGTGCCTTGGATGGTCTACATGAAAACCAAGGACTTCCCCAAATGTAAGCTATGGCTTGCGCTGGGGTTATCGTAACGGATGTTTGAAATGTAACAATAATGCATAAAATGCCAACAGATCGTATACATACCAGTATTGCAAACAAGACGTAAACTAAATGTAAAACAGAGTAAACAATATAATGGAAGGTAAAAATAAACTGTATTGTATTGCTTAGAAAGGGTGTGCACCAATCAAAGCATAGCTGCATGTGTGGATGGCAGGTCAAGCGCTAAGCCCAGGGGTGACGTGTTTCAGAAGTGCTTGGATGTTAGGAGTCAAGTGTGCCCGAGCGTCCAAGGGTTGTTGGTCTACGTTTCCTAAGCTGTCAACCTTCAAAATTGCCAACCCTGTTTATGTGAATTGACAAGGTATTTATAAGGTTTGGGTAGGCTTGGGTGCGGAATTCATAGATAGAATCAACGACTAAGAGATGAGAGGAAAATGGATCATGTGACATGTGTCTAATGGACAGCTGTGTGTGAGTTGGACGTACGTGGGTAGGCTACATTCTTGACCGAATGCACTGTATCTTACAACGTGTGTTGGCTTACGCAAGCTAGCTTACGCTCATGGAAGCACATACAATTTTGAGCATAAGAGCTTGGAAAGGTCACAAATGATGAAAATTTTACAATTAAAAATTTACAATGAGAATGTACAATAAGAGAGATTGACTCTGGCTCGCTTAAAACTTCTCGATCTTTGGGTTGACTGTTGCAAGATGTCAATTTGAGTGATTTTGTGGCTATTTGAGGCATCCTTGTTTCGCCAAGACTCCCAGCATGAGTTGATTTGGTCTTAGCATGTCCTCAGCGTGCGTTTGGCGTGCCTTTGACCGAGCGTGACTAGTACTCACGCTGCACTCACGCTGTCAGCATGACCTTAGCGTGACCTCAGCATGAGTGAGCTAAAAATGACATATTTCACATCAAATTTTGATTTTTTTGAAGCTTTCTCTTTAAGTGCAATGATTTCCTGACTGTGTCTTACCCTGAGAGTGATCTACAAGTTAAAAACTGAGCTTGAGAGTGACTTGTTTTGAGAAATGTTTGGCAGCTCACGCTGAACTCACGCTAGTAGCGTGAGTGTAGCGTGAGCTGCAAAAATTTGTAATTTTGGACCTGAAATCTGGAATTCTGGAGGTTGGGACTTGAACTTGTCAGTATGAACCCTGAGGATGACTTGCAGCACCTTGGAATCAAATCATTTCGACTTAGTTCTGAGGCTCTCATAGTTGCTCACGTTGGACTCACGCTACCAGCGTGACCTCAGTGTGACCATCAGTGTGAGTGAGAAAATTTGTGCACTTTGACTCAAAATCTGAACTCCTAAATGTTGAAATTTGAAGTAGACAATAGTGACCCTTGAGGATGGCTTACAACCTCAGATTGGACCATCTTTAACTTGATTTTGAAGTTGTTGGAATTACTCACATTGAGGGAAAGCAGCTTGACAGTGTGAGCAAGCTAGCTTGAGCAAGCTGGGCGTGAGTTCCACGCCTTAGTCAAATTTTGCCTCCCGAGAGCTCAAGAGGCTCTGTGTCATTCTTGTTTCAAAGTGTTAGGCCAAAATTAGTGGCATTTTAGGTATGATGAACCATCATTTTGTCAAGTATATCAATTAGTTGCGATATCACAGATGTTACGTCACATCTGCATTGGCATATTCCCATCGACACATCTTGATTGGCTATGACATTATAGATAGTACGTTACATATGTTATATCGTAGATGCCACCTTGCATCTATTATAACTTACTTGCATTAATGCATCCTCATCAACGCATCCTTGTTGACATAGCCAGGTGTATTAATGCATATGCGTTAACATAGTAGCTTTATTTGCCTATAAATATGCAAGCATCCATTGGGTATTTAACACAAGTTGATCAATAATATAGCCAAGCTCTTGTAGTTTTCTTTGTTAATCTTAGCAAATAGTCAATGAATGCTCAGAACATGGATTTGAGTCAATTGTATGGTGTCTTATTCAAGTGGAATTGTACTTGGATACATCCCATGAACAACAATAATATCAATATTAATTCATATTCATTGTAGTATTTTGACTTAGAATAGAATTATTTTCAATGCAATTTACTTTCTATGTACTTATTTAATATCTACATTTTCATGCATATTAATCAATTCGTAAAATGATTATGACCAATTTTATGCATAAACACGTATTCATTTTGTAATCTTATCATCCCAGTAGTATTACTACTTGGTTTTCTTAGTAGCATAACACTTAGTAATCCTAATAGTAGGGATGTGAGTTCATGATGTGTATAGCAAGCTAGGAATAGACATTCACTACTCTTAGTATAGTCTAGGATTTATCTTCTTATTATTAGTTAGATGAATTAAATAATTAATTTTCATACTTTCATATAACTTAGTCATGTGTACACAACATCAATAATCATATGACTTACTGATGAGTCATGAATTTGCTGGCTGTGATATCGTAGTCATGATATCATAACCCTGATTTTGCAATGGACGTGATATCGCGACCTGCCTCAATCTCTATAAATAAGAGACAACTTTCCTTGTTCAGCAATCAGTTTTAGAGTTAAGTTTGATTTTAGTTTTTGCTTTTCTTCTCAACCCTTTTCCTCCCAGTGTATGCCCGCTGTGTGGTGATTGTAATTGTATGACACCTTTATTCGAGTGTGACATACTTAGACACACACATGACCAGAAATAAAGATCGAGATTACTTCATCATTGCAGCATTTACTTAGCTTAATTATTTAATTAATTTTTATTTACTGCTTTCTTANAGCTTAGATTTTCTCTCACCCTTCTCTCTTAGCTTAGTTAATATTATCTTCCATTACCTTTAGGAGTAGCATTAGATTATAAAACACATCATACACCTCACTCTAGACTAAACCATACATGACAAAGCTAATACTAGTCTAGGTGGGAAGACAACAAACTATGATCTAAGGCTAATTGTCTAGATGCCACAACTAGTCCATCTACGGAGTTCGATCGGATCGCGTGTGTAACGCTCATATTTGTATGGTTGAGTGTAGGGGTACCTCGCCACTCATCATTGGCGCTATTGCTGGGGACGGTGCTAGTTATATCATACAAGGTCGTTGTATAGGAATTAACGATATATCTTTTAAGAAGAAATAATTACAAAAAGTCACATATGAATTCACACATAGTTTCACAATCATGCCTCTCCTACAAGACTATGATAATGCCACATCCATTGAGGCAATTCATTGGAGAACCAACGAATTATCTGACAATGAAGATTGAAGTACGCAATTCAAAGTGGGGGTTTCTTATAAACATAAAAGAAGGCAACATTGCCCCAACACATGAAAGCATAACTCACCTGATGACGATGAACCCCTACTGGCCACTACAAGCCTAATGCAAATACAAGAGGTTATTCATCTTGTAGCCATCATAAAGAGAGCCACCTACCCAGGCTCGATTTAAACAACTTTCCCAATTTTTCAGGAGGCTATGAATTAGATCCACAACAACATTTACAAGCCTTCTACGATGCCTACACATGGAATAACATTAATAACGGTTGGAAAAAACTCAAGCTATTTCCCATGGCACTCATTGGCCAAGAAAAAGTATGGTATAAATCGTTAAAACCAAATTCAATACGACGCTAGCCAACAATGGTAGAACTCTTTAGCAAAAGATATCAAACCTACGCAAGAGTGTCAGCCTTGAGGAAAAAAATCCAAGAGTCGAAACAAGCACAACATGAACCCTTGGACATGGCCTTAGAAAGATATTATGCACTGTTAAACAATTGTCCAGGCCATGAGTTCTCTGAAGAAAGACTAATGTACCATATCATTGATGGGCTTTGTGATGAAATAAGAAAGACCCTAGGGATGTATGCCCAATGACAACTATACAAACTATGAACCCATCAATTACAAGAGCTTATTAAGCAGGTAGCAAAAGAAGAGGGAGAAATGGCTAGATGGGAGAGTGTTGAAAAACATCAACGGGACCAAATTCTCAACTTAATAAAGGTCCATGATCATAAAAATCAGAAATCAACTTATCACAAGGGGAAAGAACCATCTTTGCCAGTACAATAATCATTAGATGAAGTCGAGGAAAATATTAATAAGATGTTGGAATGGATGCATAAAAAGTGTGGAGAATATATCGATATCATTGGAGATAGAGTTTTGACAACTTGAGAAGTAGGACAAAGTATCAGTAGACAATCAGAAAGAAGGGATAAGGAAAATAAGAGCTCAACTTCCAATCACACGTATGAATGCAACATTTTCCTGTACAATCACCCCAAGGGCCAATGCCCAATCTTGTTACATTTATATGAGCATTGGGGAAGCACGTTACATCCAGAGTTCGTATAGAGATACTGTGTTCATTCACAATGGCAACAATCCCAGTCGTGGGGGAAGCCACCCCTAAATTGGAGACACCCTTCATATCATCTAAATCCAAATGTTTATCTAGTCAAATACCCTATTTCTCCAACTAGGCCAACATACTCTATCTCACCACATTACCATTCTCCTCAATACTATCAGCCCATGCCTTCACCACAACCACCACCTTGTGTACCTTATACTTCTCCTCAATTTCAATGTTCTCATCCTTTCCCTCCTTCTACATCACCACCAATTGTTCCTAAAGTGTCTGCACCACAACAACAACCTCTGAACATTACTTGTGCTACTACTACCAGCAGTAGTGAGAGGCCTCCTCAACATCCAAAGCGTCCCTTCTTTAAACATGACCGTAAGAAGGGACAACACAATTCCAAGGCCACTGCATCCTCCAACTTAGCACAAGTCTAACACTGTGGTGCACCCTTATCTTCGAACCCAACGCCTCATGTTACTTCATCAGGGCCACCAATTAACACTCCAACAACCATATGGCCTAATGAAGGCAGCCATGGAGGGCAACATCCCAATCCTTGCATACCATCTAATGGTCCCAAGTATCATAGTGGGTCAACTCGTTATCCGAGAACCACATCTCATAAATTGCCCCACTATGCTTACTATAACCAAGTGTGTGGAGCCCAATGGGGTAAGTATGACCGGGCCCCAATATTTCCAACATGGAAGGATCCTCATCTTCCACTTATTAATCCTTGCCATCCTTAACTGTTTAGTTATGGGGGATATCCCCCATTCTAGTAACAAGTAGGATTAATAACCACTTTATATTTTCTTTAATTTTACAGCTTTTTTGTTTTCCAGTTTTTTAGTTTTCAATTTCTTGTTTTATCATTTTTTCTTTTTATCTTTTTAAACTTTTGTAAGTAATCTCATCTATGAACAAAACACTCATGTGGATTGTTGGTTGAGGTGTGTTCTATGTTATCGAGTCTTGAGTGATCAATCATGTGGACAGTGAGCCCATTACACCCACTCATCCACTGTACAAATAAGAGGTTTTGTGCGAGGGTACAGTGATATTCTTGACATCCTTGAAACTTAAAATTAATTTCATGTTCATTGTACCCATAATGAAGAAGGATGGACCAAGAGGGAATGATTAGGGTGTGACATTAAGGGGACTTGCGGATTCTCTTTGGTGACGTCTGTGGGAGTTGTCATGCAACGTGGTTGTACTAAGATCCTTGTAGATCTAACGAAAATGGGAGTAAGAGTAATCAAAAGGGCACTCAAAAATCCAATGCTATTCTAGGGGATCCCATTGGAAAGACATGCACCCATGCCTGAAGGTTGGCTGTTTCTTTGGATTCAGTAGTAAAAAAAAACAATAAAGGAAGTGCCACAAAACAAAAATCACTCCTCCCTTGAA
>MNCI01015207.1:12980-115470 GCA_015680685.1 Gnetum montanum
ATCTCGTTGTTCATGTAATTGTAACTCATGTCTTGTGTAGCATAGAATTCTTACCTCATTCTGGTGGTATCTACATGTGTGTGTTTTATGAAACTGGTATGGATTACATTTAACCCTTCTAGTGTCTATGGACATTTTAAGGCATGGTTACGCAAGGGCATTATAGGTTGGAACCTACTTTGGGGAGGACCCACTTGCATGACTTTTGCAATTTGTAGTTTTTGCATACCACCACATCATCTTACACCCTTTGAGTACTTTATTGCCAAATCTATTCTTTCCTTTGTCATCATTTTATCAAACGTTCCTATGAACCGTCACATAGTCTTTTTCTCTACCATCCGAGGTCCTTATTGATAAATTCCACACCATCATAATTTTCGTGCCTTCAGAACTAATTGAATTACCCTGGAACCCTTTAAAAATCATCTAGATGTCCTTAGTTTACATCGTTTAATTTCAAAAAAATATTAAAAATTCGGTACATTCTCTAAGTGCCCTAACTTCGATGAAAATATATATACGTGACCCACCCCCCGGCAACACTTACCATCATTTTCCACTATTCACGTGGGGGAGTTTTTCGAATTTTTCTCTACAACTTGTGATTGTGAGACCCTTGCTTTTATACCTATATCTCGCTCGCTGGTACTCCGATTTTCATTCCGTTTGAACCTACTTGAACCTGGAGTGTTCAACTTAGTCATGGGGGAGAGGCACACATTGAATAGTGCATAAATGTTTTTGAAATTCATCATCTCCTGAAGGACATCTTAAGGGTAATTACTTGTAAAATTAAGAATAAAATGTGTCAAAAACAATTTCATCCCCTTAGCTATACCAGAAAATTAAATTTGGAAACCACCTAAGCAAACAAGACTCAACATTATAATCTTTTGGGGACATGTTCTTCCAATAATTAACATCACACGAAAATAAAGTAAATCTATTAAGGCAAGCAGTAAGGTATAACCTAACTTTGGTAACAACCTTACTAACGATTGGCCCCATGTGATTGCAAATGGTCCTAAAACACGGATAAGCTCAAGGTGCGATCAAACGACCTAGGAGAGGTGAAGGAAAAGTTCCTGCTGAACAACATGCAGAGCAGGAGGAACAATCATTTAGTATCCACCAAGAAGACCCTGCTACTGTACAATCAAGGCAGGCAGAAGGAGGAGCTGTTGTAGTGTCTGAACCAAGACGATATCTCACGTTGCCCCAGGATTGTATTCAGACCATCCATGAAAGGTCCATATTCACTGTAGTGATCATGGAATTAAACTTTGGACCTTTTGCGGAATTTGCTCTGGAGGTCGTTAGGGGTACCCATTATAGCCTACCCTCTCTAAAAGCGGTGCCTAGTACTTAGGGGAAACATACCAATTTTGGCACAACAAAGAAGAAGGCACCACAGTTAACATTTGTGGTGTGACTATTGATTTCTTTGTTCAAGCCATTCTGGAAGTATTAACCCTTCCGAATATAGGTTCAAAGGTTGCTCAGAACTAGTTGGACACTTTCAAAATCAAGAAACTTAATAAACTATTGAAAGAGAATAAAAGGGTGGCAGAAGAAAAAGAGAAGGCTGACTGGGATGCCTCTATGGTAGAAGCATAAACTTACACACATGCCAAGGCACTCATGGCCTTACAAGAGAAGAAACTTTAGGCCATACTTCAACGCCATCAAATCCCAAGACCTGAAGTGCAAGACAAGGGAAAGACACCCATGGAGGAGCCACCGCCACCAGGAACTACATGAGTTCCATCCAATTTTGTAATAATAGGATTTTCTTTTGTGTTGTGTCTCAATTTTTTTCTGACTCCACACTGTAGCATGAATCCATTCTAGTTAGTCAATAATCCCATACCTATCCACTATGTAATCAATGACGCTTGTTCTCACTTTAACTCAAGGATGAGTTTTCATTCAGTCGTGGGGGTATGATGAGTCATGAATTTGATGGTTGTGATATCGCAGCCATGATATCGCAACCCTGATTTTGCAATGGCTACAATATCACAACGACTGTGATATCACGTACGCGATATCGTGGCCTGCCTCAATCTCTATAAATAAGAGGTGACTTTCCTTGTTCAGTAGTCAGTTTTAGAGTTAAGTTTGATTTTAGTTTTTGCTTTTCTTCTCAACCCTTTTCCTCCCAGTGTATGCTCACAGTGTGGTGATTGTAATTGTATGAAACCTCTATTCGAGTGTGATGTACTTGGACACGCATATGACCGAAAATAAAGATTGAGATTACTTCATCATTGTAGCATTCACTTATCTTAATTATTTAATTAATTGTTATTTACTACTTTCTTAGTTAATACCTTCTTACCATAAACTCTTGTTAAACACAGAATGAGTACGACTTGATTACGAGCATTTAAGTATGACTACTTGGTAACCCAGTAGCGTACCTAGGATTTGCGCTTAGTAATCCCAGTGGTAGTCGTGCATGAAGTCCAAGATGTGTATGGATAATCAAGGAACGGATGCTCATCGCACTTAGGCTAGCTTAGATTCTCTCTCACCCTTCTCTCTTAGCTTAGTTAATATTATCTTCCATTGCCTTTAGGAGTAGCATTAGATTAGAAAACAACTCATACACCTCACTCTGGAGTAAACCATACGTGACAAAGCTAATACTAGTCTAGGTCGGAAGATAGTGAACTATGATCAAAGGCTAACTATCTAGATGCCACAACTAGTCCATCTACGGAGTTCGACCGGATCACGCGTGTAACGCTCGTATTCGTATGGTTGAGTGTAGGGGTACCTTGCCACTCATCACTTACTTTGGATTAAACCATATGTGATAGAGCTATTACTAGGCCAAGTTGAAAGACATTAAGTTGCAATCAATGCTTAATAATCTAGATACCACACTAGCCCCATCCATAGAATTTGACTAGATCATACATACACACTTATAATTTAAATGCTTTGGCATAGGAGATACTCACCACTCATCACCTAGGTACCTATGCAATAATAAGTAGGACATGTTCAAGGCTACATCAAGGGATTCATGGTGGCTTTGCTTTCATCCTTGAATTAGCATTTCAAATTAGATACTTTGAATTATATTTAATATTTATCATTAAAAAGCTTTAGTATGGTATTCCATCTCTTAATAGATTCCACTTCTAAAGATCGGTATTGGCTTTTCACTTCTTTGATGAGTGTTTAGGAAAATAGTTTAAACTTTGGTAAATTAATTTCTATGTTTTGCAAAGAAACTACATCATGAAAATCCTACAAATTGTATTATAGATTAAAATTGTAGCCTCCCTCAAATTTTAGAATGTTTTTCATGGTAGTTTGCTTGATGTGGTTGTCATTCTAATGCTTGGCTGGAATATAACAAGCTTACTTGATATAATCATGTTCTTGGTAGCCAACAAGGATTCATTGTAATCATCTCATTCACCATGGCCTCTATTATAATCATGGCCTCTAATGTGTTTCTTATTATATCTTCTCTTATTTTTGTACCCTCTTTCTTGATTTCTATCTCTATTACATCTACAATTTCTATCATGATCTCTTATATCATCTCCATCAAATCATCTATCATTTTCCATTTCTTCTTGATCATGCTTATTCTCATCAAAGCTTGACAATGATAATAATGAAAATGATGAAGAATTAGGAGAACCATGTCAACTTGCTTTCCTATCATGATCCCTCTAATTGTCTTTGGGTGGTCTACTAGAAGACCTAGACCTAGACCTAGAGATCCTTATTGTGTTATGTCATGTTATCCCCTTTCCTTGGTTACGTATCAAAGTTGGACATAGCCATAGGTTTGTTATATCATCTATATTAAAGAAGGAGGATTTTGTCAATTAGACCTACTTGAGTGATAATTAATATTCTCCTTTTCTAACTATAATGTTAAAGGGATAATAGCCTGTGACATCCCATTCCTGGATGTCATAAAAATACGAATGCTTAATTTATTATATTCACCATTTCCTTAGATAATATACTGAAAACATTATAAATATTTAATAAATGAATTAACTTGTCAATAAATAATTAATACTAAAAAATGAAACAAAGAAAAATGGAAAGATTTTATTAATAGAAAAGAGTACTGTAATGTTCTTTGGGTTGTCTTCCTATGCCACTTAAGCCTTAGAGGCAATCTAGCATTACCACCATGGTTAGGCTATCCTGCCAAAGGGGTGATCAGTCACTTTTTGTTCCACTTCATCCAGATCCCATTTCTTGCCTTTCCCAGCTCCGCAACTCCATGCCTAGCATGACCTCTAACCCTGACCTTAAATGGCATAGTTCAAACCCATTTCCAAGGGATACATGAATAATCGTAACTTCTCATAATGAGGTGTCCCTTCATTAGAAGGTTACTTACATTGTTTACAATTATTTCCACCTTTAACAAGGGATGGGACATTACAATCTACCCCCCTTATGCATATAGCTCATCCTTGAGTGCTTCCTCTATATCCAACTTCTTAGTTGCTGCTTCATCGTTATGCTCCTCAACTTTAGTTCCTTTATTTTCCTCATTATCATCTATACAAATAAAAGATCAAAAATTATAAACATAATTTATTACATCCATAGTAAATACACTTTATCATTCAATATCATGATGATCAAAAGGTTGAGGGTAAGTATTTAAAATAATCTCCCTATTTTCCCAAGTCTGTCAATCACAATTTGACCATTGAATAAGTACTTCACTAATAGTTTTATTTTGTAATTTCTTGGTTCATTGGTCCTTAATAGAAATGGGTCTAACTTCAAAGCTGGCATTGGATTGTAATGGTAGAGTATTCCAATCCAACACATATGGTACATCATTTTCATGAAATTTCTTTAGCAAGCTCACATGAAAACTTGCATGAATTTTTAAGGTTTCTGAAAGATTCAACCGATATGCTACTTCGCTAATTCTATCAAAAATTTCAAAAGGTCCACAAAATCTAGGTGCTAATTTAGTATATTTTCCAAGTTTAACAGAACTTCTAGTAGGTTTTACTTTGAGTAATACTTGATCACCTACTTGGAATTCTTTTTTAAGTTGATGTTGATCTACATATTCTTTATATTTATCTTGGGCAGCTTGTAGATTTTGTTTTACTCTTGTGACAATGTTTTCCATGATTTTCATTTCTTCTTCCTTCCATTCCATTCTTAAGGTTGGATCTACCCAGGTTAATGGTGTACGACAATTACATCCATATACTACTTCGAATGGTGTTCAATGTATAGAATTTTGATAATTATTATTACAGGAAAATTTTTCCAGGTGCAAATAATTCTCCCAAGTTTTTGGTCTACTTCTGACATAGCTTCATAGGATATCTTCTAATATTCTATTTACACATTCAATTTGTCCATTAGTCTCAAGGTGATACGCTGTGCTAAATCTCAACTGGGTTCCAAGTTCTCTGAAGAAATTTTTCCAGAATTTGGATATGAACTTGGGATCTCTGTCCAAAGAGATAGATTTTGGACAACCATGTAATCAAAATACTTCACGTATAAATTTTTGGGCAATTTCTTCTATTTTTTTGCTATAAAATGTGCCATCTTTAATAGGTGATCAACCACTATGAAACTAGAGTCATTTTCCTTTTCAGTTATTGGCAATCCCACAATGAAATCCATAGTGATATCTTCCCATTTCCAGGTTGGTACTTTCAAATGTTGTAAGTTTCCTCTATTTAGCTTTTATTCTTTGGCATGTTGGACAATTCTTAATGTATGAGGACACATCATTCTTCATTCCAGGTTAAAAATAAGATTTGTGAATTATCATATAGGTCTTAATATAACCTGGGTGTCCTGCATATGATACTTCATGTGCTTCACACAACAACCTTAAACTCCAATTTCCTTATGGTATACATACTCTTTGTCCCTTCATCAATAAATTGTTAGAAATAAGTTGATATTGAGGCTCATAGGAAATATTGGATAAAATATTTTTAAAATAAGGGTCTTCTTTTATTTGTTCCTTTATTTTTTCTTCCATAGGGGTCATTACCACACCTATCATTAAATTCCACATTTGACTAAGGGCATTAGCTATTACATTTTTCTTATTGGGAATATATTTGATTTCAAAATCATATCCAGCTAATAATTCTATCCATTTCCTTTGATGAGTATTCAAAATAGGTTGTCTTTTCAAATATTCTAAACTTTTATGACCTATTTTTAGTACAAACCTTTTTCCACAAAGATAATGTCTCCAAACTTTCAGAGCATGAAAAATTACTAATAATTCTAAATCATGGGTTGAGTAATTTACCTTGGCTCCTCATAATTTATGAGATTCATAATACACCACTTTATTTTCTTATGAAAGAACTACACCAATTTCTATTCCATAGGCATACGTGGATGCTTCAAATGGTAATTCTTCATATGGAATTCTCAAAATAGGTGCTGTTGTAAGTAGCATCTTGAATATGAGAAAAGATTCCCTGCATTTTTCATCAAATTTGAACACACGTTTCTCCTACAAAAGATCAGCCAATGGGGCTACCAATGTAGAATAATTTTTAATGAAATGTTGATAAAAACAAGCTAAACCTAAGAAACTACAAACCGCTGTAACATCTTTTAATTTAGGCCAATCTTGTATCGCATTAATTTTTGCTAGATCTACTTACAGTCCTTTCTTGGAAACTATATGTCTTAAGTATGAAACTTCTTCCTTAAAGAGTTCACACTTACTCAATTTAGCTTTTAGTTGATGCTTTTTAAGAATTTCCATTGTAAGTTTCAAATGTTTGATATGTTCTCCTCTTAACTTAGAATAAACAAGTATATCATCCATAAATACTATAACAAAGTGATCAAGATATTCATGAAAAATATTATTCATTAATGCCATGAATGTTGTAGATGCATTAGTTAATCTAAACGACATCACAAAAAATTTGTATAATCCATACCTAATTCTAAAAGTAGTTTTTTCAATATCTTTCTCCTTGATCCTTATTTGGTGATAACTTGATTTTAAATCAATTTTTGAGAAATAACATGCAACTATAAGTTGATCAAAAAAATCATCAATTCTGGGCAAAGGATAAATATTTTTAATCATCACTTTATTCAATGCTCTACAATCGATGCATAATCTTAGTGTACCATCTTTCTTTTTAATGAATATGATTGGTGCACCCCAAGGTGATACACTGGGTCTAATTTTCCCTTCTTCCAATAATTGGTCTAATTGTACTTTTAATTATCTTAATTCAAAGGTAGAAAATATTTAAGGAGCTATTGAAATAGGTTATGTATCAGGAAAAATATCAATGGCATCCTCAACAGTTCTTTTTGGAGGTAGTTCTTTAGTTTCACCAAATACTGAATCTTTATATTCCTTAAGTTCATTCAGGATCTTAGTACCTAAAGATCTTTGCAGTTGGGTTACTTTGACAACCAACATCGTAGCACCTTTCTTGACCAATCTTTTAGCTTGCTTAATAGTTATCATATAAATTTTCTTTACTGTTCCTACCCCCCTTAGAACCTTGACTTTGTCAATGGTTGGGACTTTTAAAATATGAGTTCCAAAGTGGGTAGTAACATGAAATTTTTATAGGAAAGACATTCCTAAAATTGCATCAACATCACCTAATTCAAATTTAAAAAATTTATTAATGAAAGGCATGTTTTACAAGGTAAATTTAATTTCTCCATACTTGGTATGTTTGCTCACAGTTGTTCCATCTACTAGTTCTATCTTAATAATTTTCTTGGAAGGTAGACTTAATTTCAATAAATTAATTAACTTTGGAGAAATAAAGTTATCATTGACATCACTATTAATCAAAAATTTAATTTTTTTACCTTCAATTGAACCTTCAAAAATCAGTAAAGCAAATTAAAATTTATGCAAACTTGATTTAGTTGATGTAGATATGCTCTTGACTACTGTGGCAGTGGTTGGAATTTTTCCTTTTTTCAAGTTTGGGTTTGGTTTGATTTCTGATTTGGTTGGTCCTTTGTATTTTTGCTCGAAATTTTGGATTGTCTCATTTTAAAATGATTTCCACCACAAATAAAACATCCAAATGCTCATCGAGCTTTTTTGGTTGGTTTCTCTTCTACCATTGCTTGTGGAAAAGTAGTTTGTCAAAAAAGAGTTGTTTGTCGAATGATAACTAGTATCTAATTTGATTCCTCATAATCCTTAGAAATTCTATATGCTTCATCAATGGTTTGAAGATTATGGGCTCATGTTTGGGAATGTAATTGAGCACATAATCCTCCAATAAATTTTGAAGCTAATTCTCTCTCATCCCAATGACTTACATATCAAGAAAGATCACAAAATTCCTTGTAGTAATCATCTATGGTTCACCTTACCAATCCTAAGGAATCAAATCTCATTTTGTGCTCTTTGAGAAAAGAATTGGGAACAAATTTCTGTTCAAAATCTTGACAAAAATTAAGATAATTTGTAATCAAACCTTGAGAGCTCAATCCATTCCACCATGTTGCCACAAGCCCTTTCAAATACAAGGAGATACCTTCTAAGCATTCATGGCCTGACAAATTCAACATATCAAAGTAATTTTTCATTATATCAAGCAATCCTTTACCTTATCATTGGATCCAAGGGCTCCATCATCAAGCAATCCTTTACCTTAGCATTGGATCCAAGGGCTCCATCATAATGATTTAATTTTACTTTCTTAGCATGAACTTGTGTCAATGAGACTCTAGGTGGATTAAGCCAGTTCCCATATCCCTCACCTTCAGTTTCAATTCTATGACCTAGAGGAAGAATTTTGGTATCCTGTCCACTAGTAAGTAAAGGTTGTGTTTGATGAAGATCCTTAAAAGAAAGTTGATCATGGTCTTGATGTTATGTGTCGGTAGGGTTTGAAGGTTGAATGAGATGGTTAGTTAATTTTTTTGATGGAGTCTACAAAGGAATCCATCTTTCTTTGCATGTTTGACCATTTATCTTCTGAATTCTGGGACAATTTCCTAATTTCCTTAAACATATTTTGCATCTTTGTCCCAAATCCTTGGTTTGAGTGATGAATTTTTTCTTAAACACCCTTGATCTCATTAATTTGATCTTCAAGGGCATTCATTCGATCATTGACTTGGGCTTCTATTTCTCTCCAATTTATTCTTCGGGTTCCGAACATCGATAAGTTGGAGAAATAAGGTATGCTAATAATCCTTAGCTTCTTTGGCCCTTTTTATGGGATTCAAAATCATTTACTCAGTTGCAGAAGAAGTTGAAACTATTACGGATTCTCATCGAGTATTGAATCTTAATTATTTTCAAGACCTAAAATAATGATTCTGTAATCCAAAAGCTAAATTTTACCATTCCATTAAGTTTGGGAGGTTCAAATCTATTGGAATCGAATTTTTTTTAGTTAGAAATAGACTTCAAATGAAAAAATTATAGTCATTTTAAGTTTATGAACTTTCATGTTTTCTAAGACTTCCTGAGAGGTCACCCATCCTAGTTCTATTCCAAGACGTGTGCACTTAATGACAAAATTTTTATTTCTCTTGTTAATGTAGTGCCAATTTGAATTTTTGTAAATAATTGAGCACATTTTTTATTTAAACTAAAATTGACGAATGCAAAAACTTTTTTTGAAATTTTTTTTATTAGTTGATGGAAATTTCAAAGTTTTTATCAATTGTCGAAAAAATTCGATTTTTCCATCAATTGAAAAACAAACCATTTTAGGGTCCATGCGGTGCCCAGAAGACAATGATGGATGATGTCAATGGATGGACAAACCATTCTAGGGTCCATGCAGTGGCCAGAAGGCGATGATGGGTAGCGTAGGAGGTGGTGATGTATGGTGCAGAAGGTAGTGATGGGCAGCACAGGAGGCAATGATGGACAGTGTGAGAGGAAATGATGGGTGGTGTGGGAGGTAGTGATGGATGATGCAGATGGTAGTGATGAATGGCAAAGACGAGTAGTATTAGTAGGAATGGTTGCAAGCGAGGCGTGACATAGGGCTGCACAATGCAAGGTGGTAGGGCATGGACAGTAGAGGCATAAATGGTATGAGCAACGAGCAGCATAGGGGCATGCAGGCTATGGCTACAGAGGCACATGGACGATGGTGACAACTAGTGCAAAGAGATGGTGTAGTGTAATTTTTTATGCCCCTTTTTGGGGCTAGCCCCAAGGACTAGACTTATTAGCCATGGCTTGCAGTTGGTAGCAGGCCTCACCATGGCGTGGCCGTAGGCCCTAGCATTTTTTTTAATATGTCAGATGAAAAATTTTGGGGCTTGGGTTCAAACCCAAGACCTCCAATTTCTTTTAAATTTAAAAAAAAATTTAAAAATAATATATTTTATTTTTTTATTATTATTTTTAAACTACATGTAAGAATGACTATATCTTTCAAACCATAAGTCAGATTTTGATGAAATTGGTACTGTTGGAATCATCTCAGAGAGTACTTTGAGTTAAACTATAAATAATTTTACTTTAGTGAACCTAAAGATCATAAAATCCAAAAAAGTGAACGTTAGCTTTTAAAACAAAAGGTAAATGTTAGCTTTTTCTTCAAAAAAAGTATATGTTAGCTTTTATTAAATCTTTGGTTATCTTAAGTTATACTTTTTCTTGGCTTTTTCTATGATTTCTATGATTGTATTATAAATATGAGAAGTATGATTATTTACTCATCACAACTTAATATGAGCAAAAGATTGTCAACAAAGAAGCTTGAAGATTTTCTATTATAAAGAATTCATGGCTTCCAAATGTTAAGCTTCACCTCAAGCTCCTTCAGGTAGCAGCTTTTTATTGCCTAATATTATTTTACATAAAAATAATGTCCTCTCTGCTTCTGATCGGGTTTGTAGCCTACTTAGGAAGGAGATTTTTTAGTTCCTTACCACTTCTAGGTTAGCTAATTCACTTATTTTTCTAATTTTTAAACTTTTCCAATAAGAGTATTCTTTTGGAGTGGTGTGAATAGTATGACAATAAGAAAAGTTCTGCTTTTGAATTAGATTTTGGAGAAATAACAATCCTTTCTCTTGATATTAAAATAGTCTTAGGTTTTCAACAAGGAGAGAATTCTTTAATTCCTTCAATTTATTACCAAAAATTTAAATCTTTTTGTAAGAAGGAATTATCTACCTACGTTGCTAATTTTACCATTAGAAAAAGCCAATTTGTTTGTAAACATTTCATTAACGAGGCTCACTTTGACTTATGTCTATTCATCAGTAGGAAGGTTTTATGGTATAGACAGTAATCCAATATTAGTTATTCTATTTTTATACTTCATGGTGCCATAACTGGTAGAATTTATGATTGGTTGTTGTCTTGTTTCTCTGCTTGGTATATTGCTATGACTGAAATTATTGTTGCCCAAAAAAATCCTTCAAAATCCTATATCCTATGTTGTATACCCTTGATCATGCGTATGATCTTAAGTTATGATCATTCCGAGAAATGTTTTACTCATTACAATCCTTGGTTGTGCCTTGAATTTCTTGAAGATGAGAGGGTCATAAGGAGTAAGATTATGGGTGGCAAGAAAGGTCAACTAGCTTTACAAAAAGCTTGGAGTCAGTAGGAAATCAATGAGGTATTTTCATGTTTTTATCATTCCCTTGTTTTTTGATTATGTTTTTATTTTATATATTTGATAGTGCAATCTGGGCTGTAGAATGAACCAACGCAGAGTGCTAAAGTTGCACAAGTTGAAGAAATTCAAGGTACTTCATCCTTTGGTATGGTTCAATCACAAGAACATATCATGCTTTATACTTCCAAGGTATATATATTTAAATATAACTTACTTAGTTTTATGTCTTATTTATATATTTTTTTTCTAATAAATTTCTTTTTACAGAGGCAACGTACTAGGCAAAGTTTTGGTAGTTCAGTAGTTCTAAGACAACAAATTCAACAACAAACTCCACAACAATCCCAATAAACTAGAGGTAAGTTTTAGTTATTTAAAGGTTTAAATACTTCCCTCTTTTCTTTGTATGATGTTGATTTTTTAAAATTTGATTATATATATATATTGTTGCAAAGGTCTATGGAGAGATAATACTTTATGCGAGCGATGGATAGAGGTGATGCAGGCGCTACTTCTGCATAGACTCCCATTTTGCCATCTAGATCACTAGTTGTACCTTCTTTTTCAATGACACCTAGAAGAATTTTTCTTCCATAGGTAGTAGCATCAACATTATTTTCTTAGTTTGTTTTGGTAACTTCTTCTTTCTCAATCTCAAGATCTACTTATTCGATGGGAAAGATAGTGGCGACTACTGAAGAAGAGCTTATACTTCTTTAGCGCATTAGCCAATGAATCTCAGATAATAAACCTTATTCTATTTGCAAGGGTGTCTACCATCTATGGAAATCTTAGTCATGCGACTTCAAGGTAGATTATGATTTAATATAGGTTGAAATTCCAATTCCTAAGGATGCTCCAAATGTTGTAAAAGATTTGGAGCAACTCTTAGGAGAATTGAAAAGTGCAACATGCTATGCTTGCCATCTAGCAACTTGTGAATGGGTCCTTTAAATTGACAATGATCGATTTCAGGTAATACTTTTTTTTATTTTTTTATTTTATTTATTTTTTAATTTGCTCATAACTCATGATTTAAATGTTATTTCCCACGAAGAAAGGATAAGGAATGATAAAAAGACATGGATGATCGATTAATACAGATGGATATGTTGTAAACCTAACTTAAAAGAAAAGAGGAATCAACAATTGCAGCAAGACATGTGATCGAATATATCAAATAGTTATGCGATGGACTGGTTGGATGCAAGGTAGTGCTTAGTAAGGTAGATGCTACTACTGAAGAAAGTGAATCCTAATTGAAGATAGTTATAGATATTCTTGAATTGTTTGGGCGTAACAAATAATTACAATTTTTTTTTCTATATTTTCCTATTCTACTTCTTTTCCCTATTCTTCCTTTTCTATATCCTACTTAGATGTACTTCCTCTCACTCCTCTTGATTACAAAATAAAATAATATTTTCCTCTATATTGTTATTTTGCCTAAATGTACTTATGGTCTATGATAACAATAATAATAAATTAAGGTTTTTCTTCCACTTTGGTTTTTGAATCGTGGTTTTCTTTGATACCAAATGTGATATCGTAAAAATATGAATGCTTAATTTATTACATTCACCATTTCCTTAGATAATATACTAAAAACATTATAAATATTTAATAAATGAATTAACTTGTAAATAAATAATTAATACTAAAGAATGAAACAAAGAAAAATGAAAAGATTTTATTAATAGAAAAGAGTAGTGTAACATCCTTTGAGTTGTCTTCTTATGCCACTTAAGCCTTAAATGCAATTTGGCACTACCACCATGGTTAGGCTGTCCAGCTAATGGGGTGATCAGTCGCTTTTTGTCCCACTTCACTTTGCTCCCATTACTTGCTTTTCCTGGCTCCGCAACTCTATGCCTAGTGTACTGTCTGAAATCGTTGGTGCACGGCTGGAATGAAACGGCCACTGAGAGACTCACAGACAGGCACAGAAGACCCTACCTTCGCTTGAGGGCGAGCTGGAATTGACGAAGGTAGAGTACCTTGGGTGGTCCGCACACGGATCAGACAAGGATTTTCCTAGATGTCTGCCAATGTGCAATACGCTGGGTTGTGTGTAAACAGTATAGTAAGCGTAAACCAGAATGTAAATGTGCAGAAATGTAAACAAGATAGGCAATGATGAATGCAAACTATGACAAATCTTAATTAGAAATGAAGCAATTTTATTGCAAAATGAGGATTACAGTGCACCGGTCTAAACACAGTTGTGGGATTGACACAAGGCGGACGCAGAGCCCCGATGGATGCAGATGGTGTGTTGGTTTAAACTGCAAGCACAGCGTGAAGGTTGTATGCTCAGTGTGCAGGGTCGAAGTCCAGCGTGCAGGATTGGTCTTTGGATGTTCTCTTTGTGTGGATCGCCTCAAATTTTTGCCCTAATCTTTTCAATTTTTCGAACCCCTATCTGGTCAAAAATCGGGGTTTTTATACAAGTTTAGACGTTAGACTCGAATCTGGGAGGGAATGATTGGCTGTGGGATGCTGGACTCTCAGGTTGGGTGACATGTGGCACGTTGACCGAGTGCGGAAGAATAAAATTTTACAAGTGTACAACGTGCTGCACGCTAGCGTATACTGCTGTATGCCAGCGTGTACACGCTAGGCATGTGAACTCGGCGTACAGACTTGACTAAAACAAAAGAAGTTATTTTTACAAACTACTGCTTCGATAGGAAGCATCAAATTCGGCCCTCGGATTCGAATTCGGATCTCACGAGAATGCTACCTACAGATGTTCAGCTTGGTTGGACTTGATCTAACATAGTTCTAGAGAGTTTTGATTAGTATACGTTGTGCTATGCACTGGGCGTACACGCTGTGCATGCTGGGCGTATATGCTTGGCATATACGTTGGGGATGCATGTTGGGCGTATACGCTATAAACTTGCACGATGGGCGTATACGTTGGATACTTGCTACATACTTAGTGAAAATTGGGTTTTTTGAGTTCGAAATCTATCAAGTTTGATGCCAGATGTTGCCATAATCCTCTGCAAGTCCCAAGGAACCATTTCTTGTTGAGTTCGACTCTGCTTGAAACTGTCTGTGGTGCCCTCAAGCTTCAGTCATGTTGGGGAGCATTATGACTTAGCTCGATCCTTCTTGGAGAAGTACTAAGCTAAGAATTTTGTGGTGTTTCATTGGCCCCTCTTTGTTGACACTTGGAGGAATCGACCCGAGAAGCGTCGACAAAAAAGTACAAAACACCACAAGCAACTTAGTAGTATTGTCCTTTGACACTTGACCAAATGTCATCGCACCGCGTTCAGTAGTACATAGGATTGGGGAAATGAAGTTTGTGGCTGGATCAAGGAAATGGAAATTGTAGGGATTGGAAACTAATCAAGGGATTGTGCGAGTTGAAAGGGATGCTCTAGTGTGTATACGGGTCATGTTGATCCTTGTCAATAGCCATTGTCTAGCAGGCTTGGGACCAAGATATGAGGTGTACGTCCTTTGGTGGAACAAGACTCTTGTTTAGTTTTTAAGAGGACTTGTCGGCACAACCAAAGCCACGTGATGACGTATTGCATTCCTTGGAGGAACAGGGCCTCTGTGTAGTGTTTAAAGGGAACCTGTTGGTGGAGAGCCAAAGCCATGCAACGAGATGTTACTTGAGCGTTCGAGACATGAGTACTTGTTTCCATGACAATTGCCTTCCTGCCTAGGGCTTATATGGGAACTGCCAAGGTTTTTTTTTGTTGTGAAGAACTTTGTTTTTACCTGGTACTCATGCTCAAGTGCCATGCTATGTGTCAAAACTATTTAAAAGTGTTACAGTGTGCAACAGTGTGCTCAATGTTTTGGGTATACTGGGTGTATCAGGGGTGCAACTGAGTAGAGTATGTTGAGGAATAGATGGGACATGTAACGGGAAATGGGGATGTACTAGTGAATGGCTTGATTAACTTGGTTACGTGTGTTAGGGACTATATGTTACCTTGCTGCTGCGACGAAGTGCATTCTCGTACGAACACCTCTGAGTGTCATCTTGCAAACACAACTCTAAGAAAACAAGAAAACCACGAGTGAGTGACTAAGCTTAGACTTGAATAGCAACTGACGAAACAAAGGCACCAGATGAGATTTCTGGCACTGAATATGAATGGTAGCAACATTGTTAGGATCAACCAATGATGAGCGAGGCAGCGGCTCTGATGAAGTTTGGATGTAGCTACAGATCGGGAGGCTAGAGATGAAGTTGCTAGTTTATAGTCGTAGCGGACTATTGTGGGTTAGTTTTATGCCATAACTTGTTGGACATTGCCAGTTTAGCGTCCTAGCAGATGGTACATTGCTAGTTTATAGTCTTGGCGGACTGTGGAGAGGCAAACTAGTTTATAGTCTTAGCGGACTCTGGCGGATGAGACTGTGGCAGTTTAATGTTGAACCAGACGGGTGCTCATTTATTGTCATTGCGGACGTTCCGTGGTATCAGTTTACCATCATGATGCTAGGACGAGTTGTGGTATCAGTTTATCATCATGATGCTAGGACGAGCTGTGGTATCAGTTTATCATTATGATGCCAAGATGAGCTGTGGTATCAGTTTACCGTCATGATGCCAGGACAAGCTGCGTACCTGAGTTCATTCAAACGTAGAATGGTTTCAAGTACAAATGGTTGGTCGGATGCGCCAGTTCATTCCCTTCCATGTCAGCTAGTTTGAATGCCCCATTGTCATACGCTTTGGTGACCAAGTATGGCCCTTCCCAGTTGGCTGAGAATTTGTCTGAATGTTCCCGAATGGCTTTGAGTACAAGGTCACCTTCCTTGATAGGATGCTTATGAACATCGTGTCGATGGCGTTGTCGTTGTTGCTTTTGATACCACTCAATCTGATCAAGTGCACGTGTTCGTTCCTCTTCTATCGTGTCCAAGTCAACAATGCGTAAGTTATTGTTTTTCCCTTCGTCAAGGAGTCCGGCAAGTGTGATCCTTAAAGACGGTACCTACAATTCCAAGGGTAAAACAGCTTCCAAACCATAAACAAGACTATATGGCATTTTACTTGTAGAAGTCTGGTGCATAGTGCGATAAGCCCACAATGCATATACCAGCTGTTCGTGCCATCTTTTTTTGCTTTGAGTAAGCATCTTCTTGAGCACTGTGATGAGGATTTTATTTGTAGCTTCAGCTTGTCCATTGCTCTGAGGGTAGTATGGAGATGAAAATGAATGTTTGTTCCCTAGGCTTTCAGTAAAAGTTCTAGTTTCAGCACTACTGAACTGTGGCCCGTTATCAGTGATGATGGTCATTGGAATGCCAAAGCGGTTCACAATGTTTTCTAGAATGAAGTTGCATACATGTTTGGATGTGGTCTTTCTAAGGGGAATAGCTTCTACCCATTTCGTGAAATACTCTGTCACGGTTATGATGAAGCTATGTCCTGCAGAAGATGAGCGTGTTATTGGCCCGATAAGGTCTAACCCCCACTTCTGGAAGGGCTAGGTGATTTGCACTGTATGCAACTCATTTGGTGGAACATGTATCAGATTGCTATGTTTTTGACAGATACTACACATTTTGACCTTGGAGAAAGAGTTATACTCCATGTGCGTCCAATAATAGCCCAGACATCTTATTTTTGTCACCATTGCTTTAGGCGCTATATGTTCTCCACATAGTCCATCATGTACTTGCTCGACGATGGTTTGGCCATCAGTGCTACTAACGCATGTTAACAGTATGTCTTCGTAGGATCGACGACACAACGTGTCTCCTACCAGTGCATATTGTCGAGAACATTTCCGTACTACATCCTTTTGAATGTTCGTTAGGTGTTGCGGTGTTTCACCGCATAGAAGATACTCTTTTATGTCATCATACCATTCTACCGCGTGTGTTGTACTAACGAATGCAATCGGCAATTCATCAGGAGTATCAGTTATGGGTTTAGCACAACTGATTATGGAGCTAGGCAACATGTGGAACATGCTTGGCAATATGTTTAGAGCTAGCATGGCAAGTGCATCTGCAATGGTGTTATCATTTCTGGAGACATGTTGCACATCTATACTTTCGAATCACTTCAGCAAGTGCTTAGCCAAATCACAATATGGTTGTAAATGTTGCGCTTTACATGTATAAATGTCTATGACTTAGTTTAAAACTAGTTGTGAGTCTCTCCTGACTACTAGTCGTGTGACATTGGAAGCTAATGCTGCCGTAAGGCCCCTAAGGAGACCCTCATACTCCGCTATATTTGAAAAATCTAAGCTAAAGGGCCCTAGATCTTCTACCTATGCTGAGAAGAAAGTAAAGAACCAAGAAAACACTTTTTTAATCTGCTAATCTTCAATTTGTGTATATTGAAAATGTGCTGCTACAAATATATAAAGTTGGATTCTTCCAACAACATTCAAGGATGAGACAATCATGGGTATAGATAAACATGAATATGGATAAGCATGGACAACTAGGATCTCATCTTATTCAGAAAAGATGGAAGGATGAGATCAAACTCCTAAAAATGTGGAATGTCTACACATCATCTTCCACAATATTGTTGGTACAATGAAAGTTGAAGCGGTAGGCAAAGGGTTGAATCTCCCCAGAGGGATAGGTGATGATGGTGGTAGCACTTCCCCCTCAGGAGGTGGATGCTCCATCGAAGTTCAAAATGGCTTCGTAATCATCGGGAACTATGTCTATCGCACTCACGTTTTCATCTCGAAACTTTGGCTCTATTATTGCTTGATCATGTGTTGGTGATGTAGTTAGTTGGTTTACTATGGCTTGACCCTTGACTGATGATTGAGATATGTAATGTAGGTCGAATTCAGCTATCATGGCTTTCCAACACGCTATTCTTCTTGACTCGTAAATGTTACCCATGATGGCTCTGAGCACATTATCCTTATAGATTATATTGGCTTGGTTACGGAAGAGGTAATGTCACCATTTCTTTAAGGAAAAGACAAGTGCTAAACATGACCTCTCCACCTCGTTGTACTTCTTCTCATGGGCCACTAACGCATGGCTTAAATAGTACACAGGGACTTCGGTTCCATCTTCTCGTTTCTAACAAAGCATAGACGCAATCGATGAATCCGACGTGGCAAGGTAGATATAGAAGGGTTTGTTGTTCTGTGGAGGGTACACTGTTGGTAGTTGAGCTAGTGTGGTTTTAATGTGGTCAAAGGCTTGTTGGCACTGTGGAGTCCATTCGAAATGGACATTCTTACGTAACAAATGGTTCATAGGTTTCAATTTATCCATCAGTTTTTCTATGAAACGCTTGATGAACTATAATCTACCTTATAGACCCCGAAGTTCAGTAAGGTTGCTTGCTGGTTTTAGATTGATGACAGCTTTAACCTTATCTGGATCTACCTGTATTCCTGTTTCTGACACTACAAAGCCTAACATCTTGCCTGTTTTTACCCCGAAGACACATTTCTTTGGGTTGAGCCTAAGTTCATATTTTAAGCAACGTTTTAGGACCAAATCTAAGTCTTGGATGTGTTGCTCTGGTATTTTTGATTTAATTGCAATGTCGTCCACATAATCATTGAGCGAATGCAGTATAGAATCGCTAAAAATAAATGTCATTGCCCTTTGATATGTGGCCCTGGCGTTCTTGAGATCGAATGGCATCATCGTGTAACAAAAAGTACCCCATGGTGTCATAAAGGTAATCCTAAGCTGATCTTCCGAGTTAATGCGTATCTGGTTATATCCTGAAAAACCATCCATGAAAGATAACAAGGCATGTCCAGCGGTTGAATCAACTAGTTGATCAATGCTAGGCAAGGGGAAATCATCTTTTATGGTCGCAATGTTGAGGTCCCGGAAGTCAATGCAGAGGCGAATACTTCCGTTCTTCTTTGGGACAATGACCATATTGGATACCCAGTCAGCATAGTCAACAACCCGTATGAACCCAGCTTGATAAAGTTTGGTGATCTCATTGCAAACTGCCAATGCTACCTCAGGCTTAACCTTTCGTGCTTTCTGTTTTACTGACCTTAATTTTGGATTGAGTATAATATTATGTTGTACGATTCGATGATCTAACCCAGGCATGTTAGTGTAAGACCAAGCGAATGCTTTTATGTTGTCTCGAAACACGTGTTCTATACCTTTGGCAAGTTAAGGTGGCAATAATGTGCTCAATTTTAATATCTTAACTTCGCCGTCAGGCATGGTTATGGGGGTTTCAGTTAAAGGGTCTTCAATGATGCTATCAGCTTCTATGTCCAGGGATTTTGTCATACCTTCACAACTGTCTAATGTTTGTTGCATTGAGGCTACAAATGTATCGTCTATTGATGGACCTAAGTTGATAGAATTTATGTTGATTTCTCTTGTGATCTTTCTGTACGGTCCATTGATGGTCAATCGTGTAAATAAATGCTGGTAATCCATCAGGCTTGCTCCTGCCAATAAACAGAGGGCAGAGTGAGCTAGTAGGGGTTGTTACGCATTTCCAAGCAACGTAAATCATGTGTACGTATGCGGTGGTAGTTTACCGTCGTACCTGGATGCATGGCAGTTTAAGGCCTTACCGAGCCATATGTGGCAGTTTAAGGCCTTACCGGGCCGTTACTATTCATTCATGGTGTCTAGTTTATGTATGATCTGTACTGAGGAGTTTACGCCAAAATGTTCAGTGTGGGCAACCGGAATTGCTTTGCAAGGGAATATTGTATCTGGTAGTGTTCATTATTTTGTTTTGCATTTGTCCATACTCTGTACTTTGATTAATTTTGATTAAATGGAATAAAATATTTAAGGCGGCGGTGGCGACAGTGGGGTCAACGCGACGGTATATATATAATGCAAGGCATGAGCGTGAACCTGTCAGGCAGCGTGAACCTGAGCCAAATCACAGCGTGAGCGTAAACCCAAGTCACAGCGTAAGCGTAAACCCAAGTCGCAGCGTGAGCGTAAACCCAAGTCACAGCATAAGCGTAAACCCAAGTTGCAGCGTGAATGTACATTTCAGGCGACAGTTTCAGCGTGAACCTCAGGACCACGGCATCGGTGTGAAGGAACAGTCATCTTCGCAGTGTACAAGATAAAACCCGAGCGTGCAGGGTTAAAACCCCAGTGTGCAGGATTTAACACCCCAGTGTGTAGGGTTCAGCTCGACATGTAAGACCAAACCCCAACGTGCAGGTTTCAGCTTAGCGTGAAGTGATGGGTAAGGGAAAGGAAGTAGAAGGTCAAGGGAGGAAGGAGCCCAGCTTGACCTTCGCGGAGGAAAGTGAGGCCATGCTTCAGTGTTTGCCTAGGCCTAGGATTCCCTCATGGCCTGGATCAGTGCGTAGGTAGGCTCTAATCTCGCCTTAGTTAATTGCTTTCTTTTGTATTTGCTATCTGGGCGTATGGGATTTGCGTGAGATCTTTGGTTGTATGTTTCAGTGTATGGGGATGATGTTGAACCTGAATAGTTTCCAGCATGTAGAGTCTGCATGCTGAGCGTAGACAGTTTCCAGCGTGCAGGGTTTGCACGCTGAGCATAGAGAGTTTCCAGGGTGCAGGGTCTGCACATTGAGCGTAGAGAGTTTCCAGCGTGCAGGGTCTGCACGCTGAGCGTAGACAGTTTCCAGCATGCAAAGTTTGCACGCTGAGCGTAGAGAGTTTCCAGCATGCAAAGTCTACACGCTGAGCGTAGACGGTTTCACAAGGTCTGCACGCTGAGCGTAGACAGTTTTTCCAGCATGCAGGGTCTGCACGCTAAGCGTAAATAGTTTTTCCAACGCGCAGTGTCTACACGCTGAGCGTAAATAGTTTTTTAACTTTTTTGAAGTATTGGCCCCAAATGTGAAACTTCGTTTCATTATTTCATTTTCGTGTATAACTGATTTATGATGGCATTCTAGGTATTTGCAAGGATCCTAAGCCTTTCCTCTTAGTAGTTGAGCTAGTTGGGGTTTTGGCGTGGATTGGGCCCATTGATTCCGACGAACCTGCCCCTAATATGACTATTAATAACAATGGGGTATGGTTCAGGGAAGGGGCCTGTGAATTCCTTACCTTCATTTTAGAGGGATTCAGAGTAGTAATATGGTCCCATCTAAGCAAACAATTAGCACGAAGCGTGCTTGAGACACTGTTGCCGGGATCTTCAAGCGGCGTTCTGGCTTTCATGGTGGACATTGATGAGGGACCGCTTGCGATTGAGGGCGGTCCCTCTGGAGGGCCCAGATCTACCTGTCCGTTATCGCGTGTATGGGACTTATTGCCACGTGGCCCTCACTATCTCAATAGCACCTTATTTTTGGCTGCTCGTGCGCATACATTATTTCAGAACCCTTCAGGCACGGTGTACACGGTGGAGAGGTAAGGTGGTTTAATTTGTCATTTCTATTTTGTTGTTTAGTGTTTGCTCCTATTCTGACGACCATTCGTTTGCAGGCCCCAAGTTGACAAAGATGGAATATGCGTAGGTGACGATGGACTTGCACTAGATCACACCGCTTTAGAGACCTTCATGGCAGGTCCCACTCTCTGTGGAGCTGTATTAGCTTAGACTAAGGATGACATCGTTCATTTTCATAAGCAGTATTCCAGGGCATTTGCGCAATGCGCGGCTCGGGGGTGGCTGCATGGGGATTGGTCACGTGATGGACCGATTTTCCCTCGTGATACTGATTTGGGTCCTAGCAATGTNAGGGGTGGCTGCATGGGGATTGGTCACGTGATGGACCAATTTTCCCTCGTGATACTGATTTGGGTCCTAGCAATGTGAATCCCATGACTGAAGGTAAGTGATGATATTTCTCTGACACCTTTAGTTTTTTTGTTTGGCTGCAACGTTGGTTATATTGGTACTATGGTTTTGCATTGTGCTTATAGTTAACGTCCCCCCTGGCGGAGACCCTATTACGACAGGGTGGACTGAGAGCACCCTGTCCAAGAAATTTGGGAAAGTCAGCAAGGCGTAGCGATGGTTATGTACCCGTGCCCCACCACCTGTCGTTCGTTGTTTGAATGATGTCGGCCTCANTCGTGCCCCACCACCTGTCGTTCGTTGTTTGAATGATGTCGGCCTCATGGAGCTATTCACAACCCCAAGCCCTGATGTCTCTGTAACTGAAATGATTGGAATTGTTGATTTTTTCGACAACTCTGTCACTTACTACAGCACCCATATCAAGGGTGTCAAAATAGTCTTTCATCTATCAGCCGAGTTCTTTTCAGACCTCTTTAGTGTCCCGACAGATGGTGTGAACATGGTTTTGGATAGGGCGCAGAAGGAGCTCCATGTGATGCGTGAGTTGGAAGATTGGTTGGGCCTTCTGAAGGGCTCTAAGGGGTTCCCAATGCAGGGAACATCAAAGGTGGTGGAAGTCAATGAACTGTATCCCCTGTTTAGGGCACGGGTGTTTCCTAAATCCCTATCTCAAGTGAAGAGTCTTGGGGTGGAAGCCATGCGCATCATGTGGACCATTTTAGAGACCAGGATGCGTTATAATTGGGCCAAATTTTTGTTGTCGGGTTTTCATGGGAAGATAGTGCAGTTGTGTTCAAACGTTGAGGCGCAATCCCAGTGTACTTTCGCGTTCTTCTTCGGTTATCTACGTCACTTAGCCAAATTTTTGGAGGTTCGTGTAGATAATAAATATGTTTTGTGGGATCATACTCAATTATCTCGCCCATGGATTAACCATTTGTTCGAGGTAGCTGAGTCTCAAGATGCACCTGAGAGGATCGATGAATCAGTTTCTGTCACAACAGAGGGGTCATCTGATGGTTCAATCCATACATGTGACAGCATGGGGTTGGAACCAGACAATGTGCCCTACACTGCTAGGAGGATTGATCAGGTGATCAAGGAGACCATCGGGAAAGCCAAATCGAAGGTTCAGAAGTGCGAACACCCTAGAGAGGTGGCCCCAACTGTAGAAGAGCCAAGGGTGAAGCGTATACGATTTAAAATTCCTGCGCGAGGTAAGTAAGCTTGATGCACTTGTTTTGTTGCCATCATCGTTATTTTCATCGTATTCATTTTTTTTCTTTTTTGACCTTTTTACATGAAACTAATGTTGGATCTATAAATGTCTTCAGAGCTGACTCCGGAAGTGAGAAGACGGGAGCTAGAAACAATTATTAAGCAGGAGGAAGTCCCAACGGATTTAATTGAGGAGGAAGAGGTCGGCAAAGATCAGGTGGAAGTGACCGAAGAACTGGCACAAGACACCACGGAGACAGAACTGGTCGATGACCGAGATGGTGTTGATGAAACGTTTGATGGCTTCCTCAGGGGAAGATTGGACCTCAGCGACCCTCTGAACCGGGAAGGAAACAGAGAATCCAGTATTTTTTTGTTTTATTGCGTTGCCTTGTGAATCGTTGTTTCCATTATTTGGTGTTTTAATTTTATGTTTTTTATCACTTTCAGATGAAGATATTAAAACTAGGATGATTCCTATGATGCGGTTAGAAGTGCCTATGATAGTGGTTCCCCTTGAAACGACCACTAAAGCTAATCCATCTCGCACTCATGAATCGTTTACTTGGACCGAGATGCCAAGAAAAATGGATTTTGTCACCAGTATCGTTGACGAGGTGGTCGAATGCATTCAGCAAGCTCACCTTGAAATAGGTACAGACGTCTCAAGCATTTTGCTTCCTTCGATTTTCACATTCTTTTTTTTTTTTGCCATCTAAGGTTTAATGCTTGTTCTTTTCATCTGAGTAGGGGCTAAACTGAAGTAGGATCCGTTTGAGGCTATTTGTATTGACAGCTTGCCTACAATACTGCCAGAAGTTGAACAAGTACTGAGACAAGTCTATGATGAGGTGGCGGAATGCCTTGTGCATAATGCCAAATCGCTTTGGACCTGTGGGCGCTCCATTGAACAACTATGGTTGCAGATCTAGGCAAGGGAAAGAGAGGTTTTCGAGTTATCGACCAAACATGATGATCTCAAATCTCGTTATGAGTTCGCCTCAGCCAGATTAATAGGTGATCATTCTTGGCGAACTTCTGAGATCACTTATACCAGATATTGGAACTTGCTGAATCACCATGTATCACTGACTCGGGAGGTAGCAAAGCGTAAGGCCCAGATAGATTTACTAAACCTCAAGTGTTAGGATTGGAAGGCTTTCGCTTCTAAGGTGCAGAAGTGGGGTCAAGATGAGAAGAATCATAAGCATCATTACAAGAAGTCATTAAAAGAAGTATCTATAGAGAAGCGTCAGCTGGAAATGTTCGTTGAAGGTTTAGGGCTACGCTCTGCATTTGATACATTTGCCAAGCATACCATTGTTGAGATGGAATCACCCAAGAGGGTAATTACGATTGCTTCTGGGGAGGTCTCTGTGGGTGAATTTCCCTTGAAATGTTCCACATGGTCGGCGGTTGACAAAGGGAAGTCTTTAGTGAACGCCATCTCGGCCTCGATGGGATTGACTGGGCTAGTGTCTCCGAGGAAGAAATTCTCCGTTGGTTGGAATTCGGTTTAGGGGGGTCTCCTACAGTAAGCCATTTATTCTTGTGAATTTTGTTCGTTAAATAACATTTGGGATTTTTCTCTTTTCTTTTTGTGTTGATCGTTTTCTTTTACCTTTTCATAGGGTCGGGGCGATGGTGATGTTCAAGAAGGTGGCTCCAGTGGAGCAGGGACCCATGATGCCGAAGAGTCTGAAGGGGACAGCCCTCCCGACCCTGATGTTTAGTTTTTATTTTGATATTATCATGGCTCATATTTTTAAATGGGTCGTAAGCTGAAAGTTTTGCCTTAAGTTGTACATGAACTGATGAATGGAATCAGTTAACTGTTGTAATTGCCCAACTGTATATGACTATATATGTTTTTTTGATTTGAATTTTGAGTTTGTTTGAACACTGACAAACGTAGATTTAAAGTGGAAATCTTTTTGTTCTTTTGGCTCTTGTTGTTTAAACATGATGCGGCAATGTAAAATGTTTTGTTTGTTTTGTTGTTTAAGTGAAATGCATGAAGTAGGAATACAAGCAGGAATGTAATTATAATCGAAGGATAATTGTGAAAAGGGAAATGTAAAAAACTATAACTGATAACATGACAATGTAAGCATAAATTCGAACAACGAATTTGAATTTGCAAAAAGTGTAAGTAAATGGTCTAGTTTACGGCCATTTCGGGCCCCATGCATTAGTTTAAGGCAATTTCAGGCCATGTGTAAACAAGAGAAGTTTCAAGTGATACTGGTGGGTTTCTTGGTAAACCGGCCATTCCTGGCCGTGGCTAGTTTTATGTCATTGCAGACATGTGATAGTTTAGCGTCGTTTCGGATTGTGAATGTAGTTTAACGTCATTTCGGACTAGGAATGTAGTTTAACATCATTTCAGACTAGGAATGTAGTTTAACGTCATTTCGGACTAGAATGTTTACTAATTGTTTAGCATCATTTTTATCTTATTTTTTTTCATGGTAGTGTGGTGTTTAACGGGGACAATTCGATATTCTACATCTCCTTCGCTGATTACATTGAAAGGTAACTCTGACTAGAAGACATCTAATGGAGCTAGTTTTGAGTCGATACTTTCGGACGCTTCTATTTTAGATGTTGTTTCGGTGGTTTCTGAGGAATCACCCTCGATGTGCTGGTCATCCTTTTGGGTGTTGTTGGTTTTGTTTGTCACAGGTTTTTCGAGTTTATGTTCGCATTGTGGGTCGCGTAGTTTGGGCTCTTCGAATTTAAGTTCAGAGCCTAGGTTTGCTTCCGTGTGAGATGAGATGGTGGAAGTAGTGGTATCTCCATGGATAATGATCTCACCCCCTTCATATGGTATATGAATTTCCTGATGGATGGGGGAAGACACCGCTTTTAATTGGGCTAACCAGGGTCGCCCCAAGATTAAGTTGAAGCCAGGCATCTCATTGATAATCACAAAGTCAGCAGAAGTGGGGAACCGATCCCCTGCTATGAAGTCCAAGGTCAATGTACCCTTGACCACTACTCATGACCCATTAAAAGACTTCAGATAGGTTGTAGCCGTTGGCTTAATTAAGTTGGTGAGGCCCAACTGCTCGATGATGGGGTAAGGTACCACATTTCTGGCCGCTCCATCATCTACATGTACCCGATGTATCTTGAACTGATTAACTTGTATGGTTATGAACATGGGTCCGTGAGTGACGTCTCCTGTTCTCTCATCTATTTTAATGTTTTTAGGATGGAAGTTTAATGATTTGGGTTTGTATTCTTGGTGTTTAGACATGACTGCATGTATAGAGGGCTCATCCACAGGTAGGTTCTCGCTAACAAGGATCGACGTCAACATTTGTACCAGGGCTTCACGATGAACTGATGAGGTCAAGACAAGGTCATATAAGCTTAATGACGTGTTCTTCTGTTTGAGGGCCTGGGTGACCTGCATCAGGGCGTTAGCTAAGTCTTTGCCATTGGGTGCATTCCTGTGCAAAGCCACTTGATCCATTGGACCTAATAGTTGTATCTTGCGTGGGGTGGCTTTCGTGTTGCTTTTGGTGACTGTTGGTGTTGACATGGGTTGTGCTCTTGGTTCTTCCCTTTTGCAGCATATGTTTGGTTCATCGTTGGTGGGAGTCATAGGCACTGCGCTCAATGGGATTGGCTTCGGAGGCCCCAGTGCGAGTCGTTGTTCCTTTGCCAAGCGTTCCTTCTCTAAATGTTTCCTCGTGAGCCTATCTGCCAGGCGTTCTCGTGTGGGTTGTGTGGGAGCATGTGGAGTTAGAACGCGGGGTTGTTTTGGGACTTCAATGACAAATGGGATGGGGTGGCTCGCTGTTGTTGCCTCTGCCATAGCAACCGCTGGTGGCACCCAAACCACAAAGGGGGTAAGCCGGTTCGACATTTTCATGCGAGTAGTTGTATCAATAGGAGGCACCCTAACGACAAATGGTTTAATTTGGGGCGGCACTTGCATTGTCGCCACAGCGAGAGGCACTCGAATGATAAAAGGTTTACGTGAGGTAGGAGGACCGCATGAGGGATATGTAGTTTATAACGATTTTTGCGGGGTGGAGGGAACATGAACCACGAAAGGCTTCCTGGGCGTTTCACTACTATTGTCTACGTAAATAGTGTTGATCGTGTAGGGCACTTCTTTGGTGTTCAAGGGATCTTTATATATACCCATGGACTAGTTTTGTGGTTTGACTAGGTTAGCCTTATCAAATGTGATCTCGCCTGCATCGATCATTCGTTGAATATCTTGCTTCAAAGTGAAGCAATAGTCTGTGCCATGTCCATTTCGTTGATGGTACTCATAGAACCGGTCTACCCTGAAGCCTCTTGGAACTGGGGGCTCATCCGGGGTTGCCAAGCTTGGGTTGTCGACCAATTGGCAGAATCGATCATGTTTCTGAATTGCCGCGGGGGACAACTGCTTATGCTTCATCAGCCCAGCTTTCAGTAGTTGGTCGAATAGTTGCGAAGGTTTCATGGGTAGTGGTGTGTACTGAGAGGGGTCTCTCCTCTCAAAATTTCGTGCTTGGCATGGTGTAGCATCTTGGGATGTGGACGGCCTAGGTGTAGCATTAGGGGGAGGTTTAGTGTAGCTGGTGGGGGCGGTAGGTGGTTTACTTTGTTACTGGGCAGCTGTTCGTTGAGTCTCTGATAATGCTGCCACTGTTGGTTTAGCCTTTTCCTTATATTTTTTAGTATGTTGATTTTTAAAGGCTATGTAGGCGGGGTCATGACTGTTTTGTGCTGCCTCCTCTATGTTCTTTATTTGGACAAAGGCTTAGTTTAGGATGCATGCATTTAGGTAGTACAACTTATATTTGATGAAATCATTTACTTCTCCCTTTAAGATCGTGAGCAAGTAAGTCTCAGGTATTGTTTCATGGAGTTCATTCAACGCAGCACTCCATCTCTGAATGAATTTCTGTACAAGCTCAAGGGGTGCTTGTTTCACCTGTATTAGGCTGTCTAATGTAGCTTCAAGTTTTAGATTATATTTAAACTTGGTCACGAACTAGTGTAAAAGGTCTTCCAGGGAAGATATAGAATTGCGCGGTAGAGCCCGGTACCAGTCTAGTGCTCTCCCTGTAAGGGACATGGCGAAGACACGCAAGATTGCATGTGGCCATGCCTGAAGTAATAAAATTTCTAATCTAAACGTGACTAGATGGGCATTGGGGTCTCCCTCCCCATTGTATTTGGTCAATTGAGGCAAAGAGACGCCTTTTGGCAACGTTAGTGGCGGCACTGAAGAGCTAATAGGATCATCTTGGTAAAAGTCCAAGACCTTAAGCTCTTCATTGTTAGCTGTTTTAAGGCGTCTTACCTCCTCAGTAAGTTCTTGCATCATTTTTTTAGCATCCACCCAGTCTTGAGCACTGGGTGAAGCGACAGGTTGTTGTGACGTGGCAAGGTTGGACTGTTGCACGGTGGGCGGGAAGGTAGAAAGTCGAGCAATCGAGAATTGCATTTGTGGTATGTTGGTTGCGGGCGTCGCTAATGGCATGCCATAAGGGAAAGGCTGTTGTTGCTACTGTTGCTGTTGTTGTTGTATTTGTTGTTGTTGTATCCAGGGGATGTTCACGGATGGGATTGCAAGAAGAGGCATATTGTGATGAAGGGGTTGATGCTGTTGCACACCGGTCGTAGCCCATTGCCCCGTTGTGGTTCGCGAGGGAATACTTTGCACTTGTTGAGTTGCAGCCACGAAACATGTTCCTTGAGTTTGGATCCAAGGTATATAGTGAGGAGCAGTAGAAGCCAGTATCACAGATGGCATTCCAAGGATCTGAGATGGGAGTGTGACGCCTACATTGGGTTGAAGGGGTTGTTGTTGTGGTTGCATTTGTAAGAGAGAGGGTGACATGGTGACGGGAGGAATAATGGAGAGGGGTAGCATATTGGATTGTGCATCGGTCACAGGAGGAGTGGGGATGAGAGTGGATGCCTCTTATTGAGGCACATGCGCTTGAGTAATTTTAAATGGCTGGAGGGACGTTGTCTCCCCCATGAATGGGTGAAACAACAAGTTTGCGTAAGTTTGTGGGCTGAGGGTATGATATGAATCCTCATGTTCGAACTGAGCCACAAAATCATCTTTCTCCTCTATTTGGGAGTTTGGCATGGGCTGGTCTAGAGGCTGATTCCTTGCTAGGAGGAGCTTTGATATGAGCTCAGAGTAATGCTCAGGGAGAGGGATGATGTCATGCGGGGAAGGGATGAACTCATGTCCTCCCCTATGAAACAGTTCGTATTGTCTCTTAACTTCCATTTCAGTTTGATCCACTGCTAGGCCAGCTTGTATTTTTACGCATATGAAATTATATTGCTCCTGTGTTATAATGTTAAATGACAGGTTCCTCCCTTGTAGTCTGAGAGACCAACGAGGTCCCGGGGTTGTACTACGGGTTGTTGAATGACCATGGGGTTTACGATATCTGTGATGAGCTTGGTTGAAGCATTGGGATTCATAGTGTTCATGATGAAATGGTTATGAATATAACATAGTGGAAGGCATAAGATGTCAAGGAGTACGAAGGAGGATTTGACTCAGTGTGAAATGGATGTGCTTATCAGCATGCACTTAAGTTCGCAGCATATAGCGTATAGACTGGATCTCAGCATATAGGCTTCAATGACCAACGTACGGAGATAGCATATAGCGTGCAAGTGAGCTGAGCAGCATGTAGATAGGGTCTACAGCATACAACGTGCAGGTGAGCTGAGCAGCGTGTAGACAGGGTCTACAGCGTACAGCGTGCAGGTGAGCTGGGCAGCGTGTAGACAGGGTCTACAGCTTACAGCGTGCAGGTGAGCTGGGCAGCGTGTAGACAGGGTCTATAGCGTACAGCGTAAAATGAGCAGCGTGTATACGTTGGGAATTCTGCAGAACAGGGTACAAATCCAGGAAGTTCAGAAAGTTTAAACAATTTCAGGCCCTCGTTCTAGTGCCATTTTCTGTACTGTCTGAAATTGTCGGTGCACGGCTGGAATGAAACGGCCACCGAGAGACTCACAGATAGGCATAGAAGATCCTACCTTCGCTTGAGGGCGAGCTGGAATTGACGAAGGTAGAGTACCTTGGGTGGTCCACACATGGATCAGACAAGGATTTCCCCAGACGTCTGCCAATGTGCAATATGCTAGGTTGTGTGTAAACAGCGTAGTAAGCGTAAACCAAAACGTAAATGTGCAGAAATGTAAAAAAGATAGGCAAGGATGAATGAAAACTATGACAACTCTTAATTATAAATGAAGCAATTTTATTGCAAAATGAGGATTACAGTGCACCGATCTGAACGCAGTTGTGGGATTGACAAAAGGTGGACGCAGAGCCCCAGTGGATGCAAATGGTGTGCTGGTTTAAACTACAAGCACAACATGAAGGCTGTATGCTCAGTGTGCAAGGTTGAAGTCTAGCGTGCAAGATTGGTCTTTGGATGTTCTCTTTGTGTGGATCGCCTCAGATTTTTGCCTCGATCTTTTCAATTTTTCAAACCCCTATCTGGTCAAAAATCGAGATTTTTATACAAGTTTAGACGTTAGGCTCGGATCTGGGAGGGAATGATTGGCTGTGGGATGCTGGACTCTCGGGTTGGGTGACATGTGGCGCATTGACCGAGTACAGAAAAATAAAATTTTACAAGTGTACAGCGTGCTGCACACCAGCATATATTGCTGCACGCTAGCGTGTACACGCTGGGCGTGTGAACTCGACGTACAAACTTGACTAAAACAAAAGAAGTTATTTTTACAAACTACTGCTTCGATAGGAAGCATCAAATTCGACCCTCGGATTTGAATTCGGATATCACGAGAATGTTTCCTGCAGATGTTCAGCTCGGTTGGACTTGATTTGACACAATTCTAGAGAGTTTTGATTGGTATACGTTGTGCTACACACTAGGCGTACACGCTGTGCATGCTTGGCGTATACGCTGGGGATGCATGCTGGGCATATACGCTGGATACTTGTTGCATACTTAGTGAAAATCGAGTTTTTTTTAGTTCAAAATCTATCAGGTTTGACGCCAAATGTCGCCGTAATCCTCTGCGGGTCACAGGGAACCGTTTCTTGTTGAGTTCGACTCTGGTTGAAACTGTCTGTGGGGCCCTCAACCTTCAGTCATGCTGAGGAGCATTATGACTTAGCTCGATCCTTGTTGGAGAAGTACTAAGCTCAAAATTTTGTGGTGTTTCACCTAGCACGACCTCTAACCCCAACCTTAAATGGCATAGGTCAAACCCTTTCCCAAGGGATACATGAATAATCATAACTTCTCATAACAAGGTACCCCTTCATTAGAAGGTTAATTACATTGTTTACAATTTTTTCCACCCTTAACAAGGGATGGGACGTTACATAGCCCACTTTCCTTTTTCTACTTCATGGAAAGCTTTCAATAAGGTAATAAGAAAGACATTTCATTAGCTACCTTCTAGTCAATTACAACTACTTCCATTCCAACTTGCATTAATGTTGTCATGATCATTGATGGAGTTGAATGATTAGTTAGGAACACATTGTTTCCTTTCACATCCGTTCATTACATCTACTTATCCACATGAAGGATGAAGGTAGAGTTTAAATAATAAGGATTCAAATGCTAGTATACTATTTTAACTTGATAAGGCACAACATCTTTACTTCTAGCCTCTCTATTACGTTCTCGAGTAGAATCATTAATAGGTGGGAAATTATCTCATTAAGAAGAAAACATTTTAAATTATTGTTTCTTATAAGGAAGCTTGAATTGAATTAAATCTTTAAAAAAAATTAAAATGAAAAATTATCAAATCACAAGGTGACCATGAGTCATGGTATTGCAACATCAGCTTCTTATGTGTGATGATAATTCAAAACAAAGACTATATTTTTTCCAAGGATTTCATGAACAAATCATGAGTCATGGTATGTTACCACAATCAAGCCATAGGTCATAGTAAATTTACCTTATTTCTAAAGCTCACTAGAGGATGTCATGAGTTGTGGTTGATAATCATGAGTTAACCATAAGTCACAGCTGTCACCATGAGATGATCATGAGTCAAGATGAAAATGAAAATCAAGGATATTTTGAGTTTAAAATCTTGAATTCTGATGATCTTTATATGAATGGATTTACCATGAAGTGAGAAACAATCTAGAATATGGAAACTTGAATTTAGATTAATAGCATTTCTATAGTAAGCTTGATTCTTGAAAATGGCTTTTTAGATTCTGTTCACAATTTTAATTTTAATAACTTATTTTAAAAAAATAATTATAGAATTGATATAGATGGAAAACAATGATGATTTTCCTCTTGCAAATACATAATGCATGAAAAAAGAATATAAACTTAATAGAGATGATAAAATAAATGAAGATGAGAGAATGAATGGAATAAGAATGGTAGAAGAACCAAATTTATACAGTAGCTTTCACTTCAATTTTGCCAAAGTGTTATAGCTACATATGGTCATGAAATTTATACAGAAGTAAGGGGACCAAGATAGGAATAAATGAAGAGATAATTCTCACTTAAAATAATAAGTAAATAACTCAAAAAATGATGTGGAGCAAAACAAAAGTACATCCACCTATCAATTCATAAATTGCAAATTTAATAAATTGATTTATCTTCTTTCAAGAATGAGAATTATGTTTTGCTACCAAGGTTGAACCTTAGGAGAAATTCCTTGTATTGTACACTAATAATATTAGTCCCTCCTTTAGAGTGTAATTCAACTATCTTCATGCTTGTCTTCAATCTTCTTCAATCCTATATAGTTGTTGAGGTTCTCAATGTTGTAAGTTAAAAGAGATTTTATTAGGAGATCATCTGCTTGATTATTTTTTCAACATGTATTAGTTTGATATTTCCCTCTTTTATTTGTTACTTTGTAAAATAATTCTTTATGTTAATATGTTTGGATTTAAGGACATATTCACTAGAATGTTGTATAGCAAATTTGGTATCACATAAGAGAGTGATAGCTAGGTCTACATTGAATCCAAGGTATATCATAAGTTTCTTTATATAAAGAATATACTAAATGCATTCATTCATGGTAATAAATTTTGTCTCACATGTTAATAAAATAATTATTTTTTTTTCAATTTCATGAAAGATAATTACCCTTAATGTTGATTTTCTATCATTATTGTCTCTTGTCTAATCAATATTTGAGTATGCTTGAAATTTCCCATCTCCTTTAGTGTATGTTTGTCCATGTCTTTCTATTCCTTTTATGTAATTCAAAACATGAAAAAGAGTCTTCGAGTGTGATTCTCTTAGTTCTTGCATATCTAATCTTGTATAGCAAAAGAATCTTAAAGATTCTATTATACCTTTTTATATGGCTACATTAATAAGAGGAGCTTGATCTTTATTTTCCAACTTGATATTGAGGTAAATGATAAATTTTTTTTTACTTTTATAATATTATATTTTTCTAATCTAGATTTTGCAAACCTTGTTTGATGAATTTTGTTCCCCTCATTTTTCTTAACTTGAATGCCTAAGAATTACTTTGATTCTCCTAGGTATTTCATTTCAAATTTATTTTTCAAGTAATTTTTAAACGCTTGCAATATAATTTTACTTGTGGAAACAAATACTATGGCATCCACATGCAAAGATATGATAATGAAGTCATCTTCATCATGTTTGTAGTATAGGGTTGATTCAAATATCCAAGAGTAGGATTCTTTCTTTGAGAGAAAATCATTGATTCTATGAAACCATGTTTTAGAAAATTTCCTTTAGACCATATAGAGTTTTTTTGGTTTTCAAATCTTGTTTTCAATGCCTTTTATAACATATCCTTTAGGTTATTGAATGTAAACTTCTTTAATGATGTATCTAGTTAGAAATATTAAGATTACATTCATATGGTAGAGTTTGAGACCATGATGAGCATCAATAAAAAAGATGAACTTAATAGTTTCAATCTAGCTAGAGGAGTAAAAACTTCTTTGTAGTCAATATGTTTCTTTTACTTGAATCTTCTTCCTGCAAGTATGACTTTGTGGTTGGTGAAATTCCAATTTTTATTGAAGTTGGTTTTATAGAATCATTTTCAATTAATGATTTTCTTATCATTTGATTTTTCAACAAGATCGCATATGTTGTTCTCCATTATGGCCTAATATTCTTTGTTCATTGCTTGTTTCCACACTTTGAATTTAAGAGCTTACACTACATTTGAAGGTTCTTAAGTGAGGACTAATAAGCTATGTTTGTAATGACATTTGATCTTGTTAGTCTTCCCTAAAAATTAGTATTCAACATCTAAGTAAGAGGATCATCATTTTTAATATTTTATTTTGGATTGGTTTTTTATTCTAAAATTTGTTAGTTTTATTGAAAATTAGTAGTGTCAAGTTTCTCTTATAGAAATATTATCTCTCTTGATGTGTACCATTTGTGGCCTATGTGATCATAGAATATATTTCAACTTGTCTTCATGTCATATCCAAGAAAGATGCATTTGTTTCCTCTATCATCTAGCTTGTGACTAAATTGTTTTGAAGTCTTCACAAAGTAATGACATCCAAATGTTTTCATGTGAGAATTGTTTGAAATTTATTTTAGATATTTCATATGATGACTTGTTGTTTCTATTATTAATAATGATATTTATGATGTATGTTGTTATGCTAACTACCATGTTCAAATATGCATTTGATAGTCTAGCATTTTTGTTGAGACACCTCATCATGTCTTAGATGGTTTTGTTCTTTCTTTCTATTATACCATTTGATTGAAGATTTTACTCACAAGTTTTTTAATGGAAAATTTCTCTTTTGTTACAGAGGTCTTCAAAATTTTTGTTTATAAATTTTCTTCATTTATTAGTGCTAATTCCTTTTACAAATGGCTCCATAGTATTTTTCATGATATTATAAAACCTCTTAAATTTGCTAAAGGCTTCATGTTTGATCTTTAGGTTATAAGTCCAATTGTATCAAGTATAATCATCAACAATTACAAAAAAATAGTTTGTACCTTCAATTGATGTGGTGGTAGGCATAGGTTCAACAATGTCTAGATAAAGAAGCTCTAGAGGCTTATTTCTTCTTTACATTTGAGTGGTATGAGGAGAATTGGTTTGTTTTCCTTAAATGCACATTTTACATTTACTTATTATAATTTTCTTGATTTTCAATGCTATAGCCCTGTTCATTTTGGCCATTTTCTCTATATTATAGTAAGATGTATGGCCTAGTCTTTTATGCCAAAGTTTGGTTGGTCTTCATCTTGAGGATTTTCTAACTGATGTTCAACATTTTTTAATTTATTCTGTTGGTCTTAATTGATGGCTAGGTTTTCTTTAGTATTAGTGAAGTTCGTGTTGACATGTTCATTACTTTTAAAATTAATAAGGATTGAATTTCCTTTAAATTAAAGTAATTGCAGTTTAGACAGTAGATTATGTTATTGTAGGCTTTTATTCTTATGGCCTCTTCATCATTTGGCTTTGTTATGATGCATAATCATGGTTGAACTTAACATCTATAAATCTTCTTTCCATTTTTCTAATAGAAAGAAGAGGATTTGAAAGATTTGGAACATAAAACACTTGATCAATGGTGGTGACATTGTTCTTTGTAATTTTGACTATACAATTTCTTATTTCTTTAATTTAAAGAAAAAAAATACCATTTCCAAATTTGATGTTTCTAAGATTGTTTTACAACTTGTAATTTAGAATACTTAATTTATGAGGAGTCATATGGTTTGAGAAACTCATATTAATAATCCAAGAATCATCTTTAATTTTAATAATGGTATTGAGGGTTGTTGTTAGGGGTCTTTTGGATTTTAGACCAATGGGATATATCATACAAATTGTAATGTGATTTGTTCATAAGCTTTGAGGACAATATAAAGTATATTACCAAGAACACTCATGTATATCATTACATTCAATAAATATAAAACATATTATAATGCATATGATACAAATAAAAACTAGTGTTACCATGGTGTAAAGTTATATATATATATATATATATATATAATTTCTATGTTTTATACTTTTTATGGATTTTATATTTATAAGAAAAAAATAAAACAAACACACACATACATCATAATCCCACCCAGGGATAAAGGTAATGCTCACACATACACATGGATACATGTATCACAATCCCTCAAGGGAACAAGTACAACACCATACACAAACACATGAATGTAAATAAAGATGGCTATTAGTCACAACCTCGATGTCCTAACACCATGTCGTAAAGTTATGACCTTCATAAGGTTGAATCTTCACAACTTATGAAAATGAGAGAATAAATATTTTTAGTATTTTAATATTTAAGGCATCAATGGTGCAAAATGGAGAAAAACTATAAGCTTTCTTCACTGTGCAAACACTAGAATCTACATTGACCAAATCGTTTCGAGCCATGTAAGCAAGGTAGCACTCTAATGATATCAAGCTATAGTTGTGAAAGTGATGACTCAAAAAACACAAAAAATAGGTAAGAAATCACTTAACCAAGGGAGGAAAAGCTTTTCACATGAAATGTAATGTCAAAATCCCCAATAAAATGCTTGGAATGAAGTTCATTTTATTTGGAGCTCCTCCTAGGTATTTATAGTTTTTAAAACATAATAGAAGGGGTTCATTAGCACCCAAACATCAATGGAGGTTTTGCAACATAGCCTAGAGAATCAAAAACATACTTGAAGTAGCTATAGAGGTAGAGTGCCCAAACCAGGGCATCAAAGAGGGTGCATTAATGCTTGTACATTAACATAGAGGGTATGCTAGTATAGGAAACTAGTTTACTACTATCACCATACCCTACCCAAATTTTCCCATATGAAAGCCAAGATTCCTAAGAATAAGTTGAAACCTTTTGATGATCTCCAAACAAAGCTCAAAACTTCCCAAGAAGTCCAAAACATGCTTCAAACCTTTGAGTTGGAACATGAAGGCAAGGATGCATATCTAAGAGATAGAAACTTGAACCATGCATATAAAAACCATAAACACAGGGTGTATGAGACACATACAGAATCTAGAACTTACAATTTACTTGGAAAATGCTACTAGATGATTCATCATACCCTCACAATCGATAAAGCTAGTCTTGTAGCTTTAAAGCTTAAAACATAAGACTAGAACTAGATACATTGCATGATCAATGTAGAGGATACAATGAATACTTGAACATGCCCTAACTATGTTACAATAAAGTACAAGCCACCTTGTTGAGAAGTACCAATGGGTGGTGGTTGACATAAAGATCCCCCTAATGTGCTTGCTTGCTAAGAAAAGAAGCTAGAAGAGCTAAGTGTGTTGATGTGAAATCTATGCAGTTGTGCCTCTAGGACTATCACCCTTGCTTGAAGTTATTGGTTTTGTTCATGCATCAATCCTTACTCTTACAAATGCACTTGTCACCATTTCTTAGCATTATCCTGGAACTACTCATGACTCCTCTTAGCCTATAAGAGCTTGCATTGGGTGACATCTAGCTTGACCACCTCTCAATGAAGTTTCTCCTCAAGTTCTATGTGCAATCGACCTATAGAAGTTTGAATCGCATAGAGATATCTCCCTCATTCTATTGACATGTCCTCTTTAGCTTCCTTGAGTCTTCTCTCAAGGACAATGATAGTTGCTTCATGGTGAAGAATGTACATGCTTTCTAATAGGTTCATTTTCTTCTATAATGTTGGTTCCCTTGCAGCCATCTAATGGAGTTTGGCATGCAAGGTGCAAAATTTCTCCTTCACCTCATGTCTCTCCTTGATTACTCATTTAATTAATAGAGCTATAAGTTTATGTAATCTATGTACCTCAACATCATAGGTCACTTAATCAATTAGATGGATCTTTCTAAGCTTATAGGTTTCCTTGGTAGTCATACTAGCCAGCTATTGTCACAAGTTTTAATGCTCCCTCTCTATGTGATAATAATTATCCCAAAATTAGACCATGATTTAACTTTTTTCCTCCAACCTTTGCATTTGCTGGGAAAGGGAAAGCACATGTTTTTCATTTTCCTAGCTCATTTTTTTCCATGCTTGGAAATGATGTTTTAACATTCTTATTTGGCACTCTAAATCATCTTTCATAAATACAACTTTCTTACCAACTTGATGTGTCTAAAAAGTTCAGCTTGTAGGTGCTCAATCTGTACCTCTAGAGTGATTGTCAAAGATGTTGGTATCAATGATATAATATGCTCCAATTGTTCATGCAGTCATCATATCTTGGCCTAGCTTCTCTCTAACTGTTGTAGATAAAATGTTTGATCAGCATCAAAAATTTTCAACTTAGCTTATACCTTTACAAGTTTATTCTTAACCATATTATTAATATTTCTAAATAGTAATCTAGTGCTAGGATCAACTCTTTGCTTCTCCTCTACCTAGTAATTGGTCCTAGGTTGATTAGTGGGTACCTAGAGAACTTGTGCTACATGTTGGACATTATGCATTCTACACTAGGATTGGTGTGAAGAGGAAATACTCCATGAAGACATGTGAATGTGAGACTAAATAGGGGCATAAAAATTAGCCATGCATGGATCATTCAATAATGGAGAAGGTAACTAAAAGAGATTTCCCCTTATTTCCTAACCACCCACAATGGCTCTCATCATTAGTAGGAAATTTGAGCTAAGTTCTTACGAACCTTCAATATGGATTATGAAAACTTACCCATCATCTTCGATGTGCATGATAGGCCAAGAATCCTCACTAGGAAGAATTTCCTAGCTTTTCCTGATGTTGACAATAGGAGGTCAAGAAATAGATCTACTAGGTCATTACACCTACATTCATTAAGATACTTAAGATACGATTGGTGCTTTAGATTACTGGCATAGCTAGTTTAAAGGTCAAAAATAAGATTCCTCTATGGAAGGTGTCTCATCCTCCAAATCAAATAAAAATTCAATAACCTAAGAATGTCATCATGAAGCAATCATCATTACATTATTCTAGTTCACCATACCTACTACTGTGGGATGCCTTCCCATATGATTTACTATTTTTGTTAGTTCTTAAAGTTTATTGATAAGTTCTGGAAAGGCATAGACCTCCCTCTTGTCTTTGGCTATATCTTTCATCTTCTAGATTAAGCCTTTGTAGAGAAAATATAGCATATTAATGGTACAATTCCCCCTCATAATGGCCATAATCTTAGCCCCCATGTGGAGATACTTGATGTGCATTTCATGGGCATAAAGTTGTGCATGATAAGTTTGTACATAGAATTCTAAACTAGGGGAAGTTTAGACATCTTCACCTCAACCTTATCCATGTGAAAGACCTCTAGCATGATCCTTCATGTAAGCTTGAGCTCAAACTTTTATGCCCATGGCCACCATTTATTCACTAGTTCATTTAGGAATCATGTACCCCATGAGATTTTTCATGCGAAGATAGGCACATGAACTCCACCAAAGAAATTCATGGTACAATTAGCAGTGAGGTTTTGATAGAACTTCTCTACCTCATACCCATACCATGTGAAAGGTTGGATGATTGAATCATAGAAGCTCGTCTACACTAGTGAATCCTTGAGCTCAGGAGGACTAAACTCAAGGAATTTATGATAGTTCTTTTCCTCATGAATGGGTGACTGGTGAACATTGTAAGCACCCACACCCTCTTGGATGTCATCTTCATCTTCATCATCCTCTTCTATTGACTTCTCTAGCATTTGTTTAGATGCCTACCACTACATACATGCTTGACCCAAGGATTGAAAACATGATTTTCTATCTCTCACTCTACTTTTAGGTAAAGGTATTTCTAAAGTAAGTCTTGTATGCTCTAGGATAGGATCTGTAGGTTCTAGATTAGAGAATCAAAATTCTTATCCTTCCTCCTCCTTTGGAACTAGTGGTTCAAGCAAAGTGAGGATTGAGAACTTAGAAGGGGGATTAATTAAGTTCCCCAATTGAAATTGTTGCAGCCATCAAAATCAAATATAATTTTGTACATGGTTCTCAAACTTGGATACATCCAACTTGGAGGGTGGAATCCATCCACACCTCTAGACTTTGTTGCTTCAAAATGTGGTTTGAAGGACACCATAACCTTTATAAGATTTGAGCTCTACTCCAGAATGTTTTGTTATCGTGAAACCAATCAATCCCACAAAGTCCCAACAAGATCAAAATATGATTTAAAATATTCCACAGCCTTTACAAACATGAGCTCCACACTGGAGTGTTTTTTTGCTACAAACCAACTCAACCTTACAAGGTCATGAAAAGCTCAACAAAGATGCCTTCCCACAAGAAGCACATCAACAGTGCATGGCTACAAAGAAAGAAATAAAAAGATAAAGGTAACTTGATTTCCAGAGTCCTTGCAAGGAGGCTCAATATAACCAATACATGTAAAAGATAATACAATTAAGAATAAACATAAAATCTCTTTGAGTAGCTTTGGATAGATTTGACAATGAATAGTACTTGCATAATTCTCAAGAATTCCACTTAGTCTTATACTCTTGGAGTTTCCAAAAACTTATTAGAATTTATTTAATGGCTATTAAAAAACTATTATATACATCTACTTCAAGGATGATATATCTATTTATGAACAATCATAATACAGGAGATATTTCTATCTTAAAGTTAAGCTGTCTATTGTGAGATGTCTCATGAGATGTTTACTCTCTAGGATAAATGTTTGCGGTTTTTGTGAGACATCTACTTTGCTAGATCATTTTGGGATTTGAAGCATTCCTTTAACCTTTTTGCTTCTTAACAATCCTCAAAACATCTTCGTTTGGCTTATAGACTCCATTTTCATCCATGCTCTCATCTTGTCCACTTAGTCTTTGTTTTGACATCTCAACGTGGATCTCATCCTAACATAGGATTTTCTCTTTGTCTTGATCTGATGTCTTGATACATTAAAGCTCTTTATTATGCTATTGTCCCAATATCATTATGAGCTTGGTATCACTTAGTCCTAGAAGGTAATACAAACCCATTTTCCACATTCTACATTTTCTAAGTTTTTAACATACTAAAAGGTCAACACAAAGGTCCATTGATAGAGGCCTAAGATTATTTAACCTTGGCCCTTATTTATTGATGAAGCTTAGATTGCAATCGCCCCAACATGATTAGTTATAGAATTTGCTAAAAATCAGGTAAGTTTCTTCTAAGCATCATACTACTATTGCAAGAATTGCATGTGAGAATAATGATAAATACAATTCCTTCGAAAATACTTGAAAAACATCATCACAACTATTAAATTATGGCATGTGTGAGCAAGAATGGATGAGATAGAAATGTTTAAATAACTATCAAAAATATTAAATACATACTTGAAGTGGTGTCTCTCTCCCATGACTAAGTTACAAGACATCAGGCTTAAACCATTACTAGAACATCAAGGATAGGAAAACCTAGGAAGAATGCATAAAAAATATTACTAATCCACTAGTAGGGTGAAAATTTTGGTAGATTTTTTCTTTATTGTGATTCATAGGAGCAAAGGAAAAAAGAAAAACATGAAAGAAAAAGAACAAGGCAAAGTTTGGAACCCCCAACTTTATATAAAATCATTGATGCAAGGGGGGTGTGCTAGTGTAGGGAAACCAACACTTTACACTAGCAACGGGGCATCTTAACACACTCTTCCAAACAAGAAGATTTTGCCTAACTTTGTTCCCATGCCCTCTACTCACCTTGAGATGTTACCAAAGCATCATTTGAAGCCCATACCATGTCAGAATCATCCAATATTGACCGCATAAGACATACAAGGAGCAAAACAAGAAGGACATTATAAGCTTACCTCAAACAAAATTATGGTTCATGGGAAAGAAGTTGTTGGATTAATATGTACATTCCCATGAACCCAAGGCTAGAAAATAGGGGTTAGAATAGCAAGAGAATGATTATAACACCAAGAATAAAAAATATAAGCACAATAGAGGTGAATCAAATGAGTTTAGCATGATCAAACCTTGAAGCACATAGAGTCAATTCTTACACAAGTGAAAGACCAATCAAATATCATATGCAATGTAATCCTAATCATCATTGGGAGATTAGCTTTGGTTGAGTTACTTATGATTCTTATTCACAAAGGATTCACAAGTGAGTCCTCCTCAAAGTAGATGGTTTTCTTCATTTCTCTTGTAAAAATTGTTGATGAGATACCTATGAATTCTCAAAAACCATTAAGACATTAGCATTAAATGCAAGCCCATCTCCTTGGATGGCCAGATCACATTCTTCCTGTTGCCCAATCAAACTCCTACCACATACAACCATGGGCAAGAATGAAATAGAAGAGATGGAGAGTCAATAATAGATGAGAAAAATGAAGGGAGAGAGTGCAATAGCACTAGATTCCTAGATAACCATTTAAGTATCTCATGTAGCACAAAAGCAAGTTGTACATCCTATGAGAGATTCGTTGTTGCATCCTTTTATTGCTACTCATCCACACAATAGGAATCAACATCCAAGACTTCCTTTCAAGTACCAAGTTACACCTATCCTATATAGTGTCATCTAACCTTGATTATTTAACAATCTGCGCATTAATGTAAACCAAATCAAGGTAATGTACTACTAAACATCAAGAAGTCAAGATTTCATGCATGTATGCATGATAGGCTTCTCAAATTTGGCTATACCAAAAACCTTTCATCGATATCCTTGGCTATGCTAATAATTCCACATTATAACATGAATCACACCACCTTAACCATTAAGAGATAAATTTTTGAGTTTGAATTTGGTCAAGGATTGGATTAAAGATGAAGACAATTGATTGTCAGAATGAATGATTAGGAACTTAGGCAAAAGTAAGAATTGACATCACTAAGGTTCATAAAGAAACAAAGTTTTAGGCCTTCATTCTTATGGGTAGGGATGAGCAAGAGATTATCTTGGATAACAATGTTATGGGAAGTCAAGTAATTTAGACAATAGATTAAAAATGAAAAAGGTTTACGTAGGTATAAATTCAAACACTAGTTTGACTTTTATGTGAGCAAGTATGAGATCAGTTTGGATGGTGATGAGTGGTTAGGTACCCCCATACTCAACCATACAAATACGAGTGTTCACACATGATCCGGTCGAACTCTGTAGATAGACTAGTTGTGGTATCTAAATAGTTACACATTGATCACAGTTCACTGTCTTTCCACTTGGACTAGTATTTTCTTGGTCACGTATGGTTTAGTCCAAAGTGAGGTGAATGATGTGGTCCTAACTAGTGCTACTCCTAGGGATAATGAAAAATAAGCTTGATTAAACTAATAAGTAGTAGGAAATAAAGTCTAAGCTAGCCTAAGTGCGATGAGCATCCATCCTTAATCATCCATGCACATCTTCGACCTCGTGTACTACTTTTGGAATTACCAAGCACATATTACTCGAGCACTCCTAGATATGCTACTAGGTTACCAAGTAGTTACACTTAAATGTTCGTGATTAAGTCGTACTCATTCTGCATTTAATAACAGGCTTAGTAAATGGTGGTAAAGAAATATTAACTAAGAAAGAAATAAATAGAAATAATGATTAAACAATTAAAACTAAGTGAATGTTACAATGATGGAGTAATCTCGATCTTTATTGTTGGTCATGTGCGTGTCCAAGTACATCACACTTGAATAAAGGTTTTGTATAATTATAATCATCACACTACGAGCATGCACTAGGAAAAGAATTGAAATGAATTGAAACTAACAAAAAGACTCTACTCTAACATTATCTGACTTCCCCTTCCTATGCATCCAAATGTGTATTTATAGGCTTACATAAGAATTACTATATTGTGTATCCGATATCATTACCTAGGTTGCGATATCGTATACCTGATATCGCGGATCTAATATTGGAGCCTAGAAAATCATGATTCATCATACCCCAATGACTAAATGAAAACACTTTCTCGAGTCAAACAAAATGAGAACAAGTTCAATTAATTACACAGTGGATAGGTATGGAATTATTAACTAACTAGGGATTTATTCATACCGCGGTGGAGAATTGAACACAACAAAATTAGGACACAAACACAAAATTACAAAATTTATTGGAACTCATGTGGTTCTTGGTGGCAGTGGTTCCTCCATCGGTCTCTTCCCCTTATCTTGTGCTTCAAGTTTTGGAAACTGATGTCTCTAAAGGGGTTCCTGGAGCTTTTCCTCTTCGGTTTGGGGATCCTATGCCATCCATGTTGATGCTCCAATGTTTAATGGAGTTAGCACCTCCCATGGACACGGTAGTTGCGGAAACATCTAGTTGGCCTTAACATACCAAGCTACAAACAACCGTTGTTCCTCTTCATAAGCTTTGACTTTGTCCTTGTATTCCTAGTAATCCATAAGTCATTGAGCCAAATCTGCCACATCATCCTTTTATCCTTGGTAGCTAGTCTTGACCACCTCCAATTTCAAACTTACCACTTCTAATTTCTGTAGCATTTTCTTGTGTTCAACAAACTCTATTTCATACTTTGCGTAGGTGGTAGCTACCTACTTTTCTAGTTCTGTACTCAGGCATCCTACTATTAACATGGCCAAGTTGGCATACCACAGGTTTGCTAGCTCCATGTATTCTATAAGATCTTGTATTTGCAGGTCCCAACTTTTCAGTTCAACTTGGTGGGTGAAGACATAAGTATCCAATATGGCTCGTCAAACGGTGTTTTGAGCCTTGAGAATGTTGATATGGGCCTTGGCCATATGGATTTCTTTTTCTATCATCTGTTTGTACATCCCCACCTAATCCCTGAATTCCTCCTTGAGCTTCTCATGTCGCTTGGCCCTGTTTTGCCATGTGCTTATTTCAATTATTATCTTTTGACAAATTGCATGTACCTCCTCCATTGAGACGGTTTGATTTTCTTTGACCAAGCAATTCATATCCTGGTTAACCCTGACTAATTGTTCTTGTAATTGCTAAAAATTTTCTTTGAGAACATTTCTTTATTTTTCTAAGGTGGTCAACCAAAGATTGTCAGTGGTAAGTTGTTTATTCTACTCTTGTAAGGCCTTGAGTGCTTTGGCATGTGCATATGTTTGGGCTTGTACCTTGGAAGAATCCCAATCGACCTTCTCTTTTTCCTTCACCACTCTTTTATTTTCTACTAGCAATTTGTTCTGTTACTTTGTATAAAAGGACTCTAACTGGTCTACAAGGATGAATTGGGATAGATCCCGCTATGCAACTTGTAGGGTGACAAGCTTTTTTTGGAGTCTTTCTAACTCTACCTCCACATGCTTAGCCCTGACCTCTACCATGACCAACTTCCCTTTTGTGGAGATGAGGTATGACTAAGCTGCTATGATATCTTCAGGGATGTTAAACAAGGACGTCATCACTTGTCCTGTCTGCAACAACCGATCTAGAACATCCTCATGCCCTGTAGGAGTCATCAAGGGACAAGTTAAAGTTTGAGCATCATGTGCTCCTGTAAAATCTATCGGTGGCACAACAGGGACATTGAATGATTCTTTTATGTGGTCTATGACCACTTATGTGGCTCCCACTACATCTTGGTGCTACATGACCACTACTGTGGCATCTTCACTAGTTTCTAATTGCACCTGAAAAGATGTAGCATTCCCAGAGATCTGCTNCAGTTTCTAATTGCACCTGAAAAGATGTAGCATTCCCAGAGATCTGCTGTGACCAATGTGATTCCCCTCCTCTTGTTTGGATCGATACCTCACCCCGTGCGTGATCAATTGAGACCGTGGGTCGTATGGAATTTTCTATGACCCTGAAGAGATTGGTCTCATCATGGCTTCCCCAACTGACTGTTTCAGCAATGGCCTTGAGAAGGGTCATCGACTATCGATAATCCTATGATGGTGGTGGCGGTTGGTCTTGTTGGCCTTCGTTGGGCCCCGCTTCCTATTGTTGACTAGGCCTTGTGCTTGGAAGTTGGCTAGGCCCTGCAATTTGAGGTGCAGTGGATCCCATCGTCTATTCTTGTTCAAGCTCCAATGTCTCACCAGCACTTTTCCTTAGGGTTGGTGGCTTTAGTAATTTAGCAAATGAAGCATTTTGGGCCTTTCTAGGGATTTCATTAGTGTACCCCAGAATTCCAGCATGCCAGCACAACTTCCTGATGAGATAGGGGAAGGGCAATGTGAACTTCCCCATCTTATGTTCTTCGAACTGCCTCAAAATTTCTATAAGATATAGATGGGGTAGGTTGGCATTGACTTTGCCCATCAAGATAGCACTTTCTCTGGCCGCATATGTGGAGATTCTGTTTAACCCTTTTGTGGAGAAGATGTAATATGTGCTAATCTTGAAGTAGATTCTCTCTTCAAGTGTCAGCTCTCCATATGCTTTGTCTTCCTTAGTGTACGCCCTTTTCAACCATATTTTCTATGCATCAACATCAGAACAAGTGGACAAGTGAGCAACTTTTGGCCCTATATTTGGAAGATTCAACACCTCCAAAATGGCTTTAGTAGAGAAATCTATAGAAATACCACCAATATTAATGGTGGTGCCTTTTTCTTTATTGTGCCAAAATTGGTAAATCTCTCCTAGGTACCAATCACCACTTTCAGAGAGAATAGCCCACAATGGGGACCCTTTAAGTTGGTCCTTGACTGCTTTAGGAGAAAACTAAGTGAAAGATCCAAAGTTAAGTTCCAAAATTACGGCTGTTGACGTGGACCTTTCACGAATTTCTTGAACACATTTTGGGGACAACGTGAGATGTTGTCCCTATTCAGGTACTCTGCTATCTCCTCATTCAGCCTGTTTCGATTACATAGTAACAAGAGGTTCCTAATGGATGCTGAATGATTGTGCCTCATGTTCTATACATTTCTCAAGAGAAGCCTGGCCTTTTCCTCTCCTTGGTCATTTGGGTGCACCTTGAGAGGCTCCTCCTTATTGTCCTCTTTTAGGGGCCATCTGCAAACACATTTGGCCGACTATTAGTAAGGTTACTTACAAAATTTGATTTATACCTTACTTCTTGCATTTAATAAATTCATGTCTTGTTTAGTGTGATTCAGAGTTAGAGAATTTTACAAAAATTTCCCCTAAAATTTTTGATATTAGGCCCAATTTGATTAGGTGGCTCCAAAAATTAATTCTCATGGTGTGGATGAAGAGATAAAATTAATTTGGCAACGTGTTTAATATTTTTAAGGTCATTTAACTTTTATGATATCCTTTAGGAAATGATGAATTTTGAAAAAATTATGTGCAACTTGGAGTGTACCCTTCCCCCATGACTAAGTTAAACACTCCAGGTTTAAACAGGTTCAATCAAAATAGGAATTGGAGCATTAATGAGCAAGTTATGGATGTTTGAGTGATAGGTGTGCAAGCTAGAAAATTCATGAAAGAAAATTTGAATAACTACCCTCACATGAACAGTGCAAAATAATGTTGATATGTGTAGGGGGGTCCATATATATAGTTTTTATGGATGTGATATTGCATACTCGATAGCACGGACTCGATATTGGGTACTCGATAGCACGGACCCGATATTGGGTACTCGATATCATAGCCCATTGAAAATAGGGTACTTGGTAAGATTGATGAATTTTTGAATTTCCAAGGCCAAAAAATGAAGGATTTGAGGTTAATTCGAAAGGTCCAAGGTAACATTGAAGAGACTGGAAGGCACCAAAAGTATAATGAAGTAGAATCTGGCAATGAAATTCATGAAGAAAAAGGACATGTTATGGTGCATAGGAACATTGGACTTTAGAATGATGATAGAGGGAAAGATTATTATAGCAATGCAATGCTTGGAGGGTATAAAATGATGTGGTGATGTGCAAAAAGTGAAAATTACAAAAGTTACGCAAGTGGGTCCTCCCCAGAGTAGGTTCCTACCTATGATGCCCTTACATAACCACACCTGAAAATGTCCATAGGTACTAAAAGGGCTAAATGTAATCCTCGCCACTTCCACAAAACACACACATGTAGATTCCACCGTGATGAGGTATGAACTCAATGCTACACAAGACATGGATCACAAATACATGAACAGCAAGATGGGATGAATCGTATCAGGGATTGCAAAGACTGGGACATGAGGTAACTGACCAAGGATACGATGAATCCTGAGTGTAGGGTGTGATTAAGGTGTCATTATCCCGTCGCTCCAAAATCAAGATCAAGTCCATTACTCCAATCAATGACATCACATTGTTTCATCCAATGATGGGCAACCATAAGAGCACCATGACAGCAAGGCATACGATCACTTGGAGTTTTGTCTAAGGGAGGAGTGATTTGAAATTTCTCTACGGCACACACATTTTTTTTCTTTTCATCTTTTCTTGTGTTGTTCATCTTTTTTCTCTTTTTTTTTTCTTTCTAGCCGCTTTGGCACTTTGTCCTTTCCAACAATGAACTGGAGAAGCCACCAACTTTCAAGCATGAATGCATGTCTTTCCAATGGGACTCCCAGAACAGCATTGAGTTTCTATTAAGTGCCTTTATTACTCTTAATTCCATTTTTTTAGATCTACAAGGATCTTAGTACAACCAGGCTAAATGATAGCACCTTACAGATGTCACCAAAGAGAATCCACAAGTTCCCTTAATGTCACACCCTGGCCATTCCCTTCTAGTCCATCATTTTTCACTCTAGGCATAATGAGCACAAAATTAATTTTAAGTTTTCATGATGACAAGAATATCATCATACCCAGAGTAGAACCTCTTATTAATAGAATGGTGGGGTGGATGTGGTGAGCTTGTTGTCTAAATAATTAGTTACTCGAGACTTGATAGCATAGAAAAACACCTCAGCCAATGAGTCACATGTGTTTTATTCATTGATGAGATTACCCATAAAAATATAAAAAGATAAAATAATAAATAAAAAGATGAACTAACCAACAAAAAGATAAAACAACAAATTGAAAGATGAAAAACTGGAAAACAAAAATTGTAAAATTAAAGAAAAGGAAAAACATTTATTAATTCTACTTGTTAGAATGGAGGATATCCCCCATAACTAAACTTTTGATCATGGCGAGAATTAATAAATGGAAGGCTGGGATCCATGCATTTTGGAAATATTGGGACCTAGTCATATCTAAACCATTGGGCATCTCTTGATGTGGTGTTTGGGATTCACCCAAATTCACACACTTGATTAAAGCTGACATAGTGGGGCAAGTTATAAGATGTGGTTAATTGATAAGGAGTTGGCCCACTATCGCCCCTATGATTGTAAGATGGTATGCAAGGATCAAGATGTCTCCTGATGTGGTTATATTCATTGGGCTACATGGTAGTTGGAGTATTGATTAGTGGCCCTAAGAAGGTAATAGGAGGCATTGTGTTTGAGGAAGTAGATGCATCATAGCGTTGGGCTTGTGCTAGGTTGGAGGATGCAGTGGTTTTGAAAGAGTGTTGTCTCTTTCTTTGGACATTCCTAAAGAAAGGGCACTTTTGACATTGTGGAGGGCCTCCACTGCTGTTGACCATAGCAGCACAAGTAATGTTCATGGGTTGGTGCTGTGGTGCAAAAATTTTTGGCACAACCAATGGCGATGTAGAAGGAGGTGAAGGGTGAGAATATTAAGGTTGAGGAGAAGTGCAAGAAACATGAGGTGGTGATCTTGTGGGAGAGGACATGGATTGATAGTATTCAGGAGAATGATAATGACGTGGTGAGATAGAGGATGTTGACCCACTTGGGGAAATAGGATGCTAAACCTAATAGGCACTTGGGTTTGGATGGTATGAAGGGTGTGACCAGTTTGAGGGTGGCCTCCCCCACAACTAGAATTTTTGCCACTGTGATTGAACATAGTATTTTTGTATTAACTCTATGTAACATTCTTTCCCAATGCTCATGTAAATGTGACAAGATTGGGCATTGACCTTTGGGGTGATCATACAAGAAAATGTTACATTGATACGTATGATTAGCAGTTGAGTTCTTATCCTTATTCTCTTCAACCCTTCTTTCTAATTGTCTAAGGGTGTTCTATCCTACTTCTTGGTTCATCATGGTTTTACCTCTAATAGTGTTAGCATATTCTCCACATTTTTCATGCATCCATTCTATCATCTTATTGATCTTTGCCTCAATTTCATCTAGTGATTGTAATATTAGCAAAGATAATTCCACCTCCTTGAGGTGAGTTGATTTCTCCTCTTCATGATCATGGATCTTTCTTAATTTGAGATTTTGGTCCTATTAAGAGCTTTCAACATTCTCCCATTTAGCCATTTCTCCTTCTTCTTTTGCTACCTCCTTAATAAGCTCTTGGAATTGATGGGTTCGTAGCTCATAGAATTGGCCTCAGGCATACATCCCTAGGGTTTCCCTTGTTTCATTATGAAGCCCATCTATGATGTGATATATTAGCCTTTCCTCAGAGAACCCATGGCCTGGGTAGTTGTTTAACAATGAATAGTTTCTCTATAAGGCCATGTCCAAGGGTTCTTGTTGCTCTTATTTTCACTCTTGGATTTGTCTCCTCAAGGCTGACATTGTTGCATAAGTTTGATACCTTTCAGTGAAGAGTTCTACCATTGTTGGCCAACGTCGAATTGATTTTGGTCTTAAGGACCTATACCATACTTTTGCTTGGCCAACGAGTGTTGTAGGAAAGAGCTTAAGTTTTTGCCACCCATTATAAATATTGTTCCATGCACAGGCATCATGAAAGGCTTGTAACTGATGTTGCGAATCTAAATCATAGCCTCCTAAAAACTTGGGAAAGTTATTTAGGTCAGGCCTTGGTAGATGGCTTTCCTTGCGATGCCTGTGGGATATTCGAACTACCTCTTGTATATGCATTAGGCTCTTAGTGGCCAACAAGGGTTCATCGTCACTAGGTAGGCTATGGAATTATGAATTGGAATGATGTTGTCTTTGTTTATGTACATAGGAGATCCCTACATCAGATTGAGTACTCCAAACTTCATCTTCATCATCGTATAATTCGTTGGTTCTCCAATGAATTTCCTTACTAGTTGTTACGTTATCATAGTCTTGCGAGAAAGACATTGTTGTGAATTGTGTGTGACTTATTTACAATTAATTTTTCTAAAAGATTTATAGTCAAGGATTTGTCACAGCAATCTTGGATGATGTAACTAATCTAAATAACTAGCACTGTCCCCAACAATGGTGCCAATGATGAGTGGTTAGGTACCCCTACACTCAACGATACGAATACGAGCATTCATGCACAATCCAATCGAACTCTGCAGATGGACTAGTTGCGGTATCTAAATAGTTACACATTGATTGTAGTTCGTTGTCTTCCCACCTGGACTAGTATTTGCTTGGTCACATATGATTTAGTCCAAAGTGAGACAAATGATGTGGTCCTAACTAGTGCTACTCCTAGGGATAATGGAAGATAAGCTTGATTAAACTAATAAGTAGTAGGAAATGAAGTCTAAGCTAGCCTAAGTGTGATGAGCATCCGTCCTTAATCATCCGTGCACATCTTGGACCTTGTGTGCTACTTTTGGGATTACCAAGTGCATATTACTTGAGCACTCCTAGATACACTACTAGGTTACCAAGTAGTTACACTTAAATGATCATGATTAAGTCGTACTCATTTCGCATTTAATAACAAGAATAGTAAATGATGGTAAAGAAATATTAACTAAGAAAGAAATAAATAACAATAATGATTAAACAATTAAAACTAAGTGAATTCTGCAATAATGGAGTAATCTCAATCTTTATTGTTGGTCATGTGTGTGTCCAAGTACGTCACACTCGAATAAAGGTTCCGTACAATTACAATCATCACACTGCGAGCATGCACTGGGGAAAGAATTGAAATGAATTGAAAGTAACAAAAAGACTCTACTCTAACACTATCTAACTCCCTCTTCTTGTGCATCCAAATGTGTATTTATAGGCTTACACAGGAATCACGATATTGTGTATCCGATATCGTTACCTAGGCTACGATATCGTGTACCCGATATCACAGATCTAATATCGGAGCCTGGCAAATCATGATTCATCAGATGGTAAACATACCAATTTGCATAGCTGATAAGCTTGAAAGTACATTGCTCTTCCCATCACTTCTTCACTCTTTTCTCTATTTTTTTTCCTTTTTTTTCTTTCTTTTTTTAAAATTTCTTTTCTTTTCATCATCATCATTTTCCTATTTCTTTTTTTATATATATTTCTTTCATTTTCATTTTATAAGAAGAGGATTTTTAATGGAGCATGGGAACCATGGGAATGATTAGAATGTTAAATCACCACATGGAGTCTTTGATTTCCATGAACATGAGAATTCATCACCCACTGTATGACATGCATAGGTTCATGAAAACAAAAACCTCTTCTAAATAGGGTGGCTAGGCAAGGTACCATATGCACTTGGTCCAATCACATTGATTAGATCCATTTAATGATCACAAGGACTCTCAATGATATTTCCTTTTCATAACAATGATCAAAAACTCTTCCAAGATTATAGAGCTCATACCCAATAATGTGGATCCACCACGTACTCATGGTTCTAATAGCATTAGCTTCAATAGCTTGTAGTATGAGTCATTTCTCCTCGTTGAATTTGAGCCTAGTTCATCGATAATGGATGGAAGAAAAGTGGATGGATGCATGTTGTTGCATGGGCATTTTGTCGATAAAAACTCTACGTTGGACTCATTTAAACCTATCGCATCATCATCACATATGTAGCTCACCCATTTGTCATTAGCTCATTGGATGAGCATTCATAAAGCTCCTAACTAGTTTTCCAACACACATAAGCAAAAACACTTCAAAAGAAAAGAAAATTTTGTGATTGGTTATCTATTGAGCTCAAAAAATAAGAAATTCTAACTAAGCACACTGATCTTTATTAATTATACAAATAAAAAAAGTAGAAAATAACATTTTGATATGGTGTGGGGGATTTCTTTCCTATAGCTAATTCATATATATCACTTGGAAAGCCTTTGAGGGTTAAATTGAGTCTTAAGCATAATTAGAAGTAAAAGATGTTTACTAGAATGCAACAGTTATTACACTAAAGATGCTTTATCAAGATCATTTGAATGGTGTATGTCTATGATGCAACAAGATCAGGAAGGATCACAAGATATTCTCTTGTGGTACATCCTTCTAGGCTCATCCATTTTGCTAATCTTAAGGTGGAAGTCTTGGAAAACCAACCTGGCATTTGTAGTGCTTAAACAAGGTCTTCCCATGGTAATAGAAAGGTTCTATTTCACCTTATCTTTTGATTAGAGCATCAAGAAATCAATGGGCTATGACTATCCTGTAAGAAAAGTGGTTAAATTACATACCCATCCCACAAAGTGTACATATGTTCAATGACTAGCTCGAGTTGAATGTTAGTATGCTCAAGGAGAGAAAGCTTCCAATTAAGGTACAACTAGAGTGAAATGAGATTGACTCCTAAACTAGAGTCACATAGAGCCAGGCAATGACCCTTTTTCACCCATTTGGATCTTCACCATGGAACTACTAGGATCTAGTCATTTTTTGGATAGACATTGCTTTGCAACTGCTCGCATTACCACTATAGACATAGGATTGGAGACAACATCATCATCAAATGCAAGAATAAATATTTTTATGGTTTTAATATTTTATAATATTTTTGGAATTTTAATGTTTAAGGCATCAATAGTGCAAAAATGAGAACACCATAAACATTATTTTACTACACAAATACTAGATTCTGCATTGACCAAATGGTTCTAGGATACGTAAGCAAGGTAGCACTCTCATAGAGTCTAGTTGTACTTATGAAAGTGATGACTTAAAATATACATAAAATAGGAAAGGAATCACTTACCCAAGAGAGGAAGAGCTCTTCACATGAAACCAAATGCTAAAATCTCAAATGAAATGCTTAAAACTAAGTTTTTTTCATATGGAGATCCTCCTAAGTATTTACAGTTTTCACAACATAATGGCAAAGAGTCACTAGCACCCATGAGATCTGTCAGCATAGCTTGGACGGCCAAAAACATATCCAAAGAATCTAGGAAGATAGAGTGCCCAAACTAAGGCATCAAGGAGGATTCTTTCATGCCCCTACACTAACACAAGGGGTGCACTGACATAGGGAAGCTAGTGCATGCCTACCACCATACTCTGCCCTCATTTCCCAGTATGAAACCTAGGAGGTAAAGGAACAAGTCAAGACCTATCAAGGATCTTTGAATGAAGTTGGAAACTTTTTGAGAAACCTGAAACATGCTCCAAACCTACGAGTGGATTCAGTAAGGTAAGGATGCATACCTAGGAGATAGAAACCTTAACGATACCTGTGAAAACCATAAACATAGGGTGCATGAGATACATCTTGAATCTAGGACTTACAATTGACTTACAAAATGCAACTTGATGACTTATCAGTTATGTAGTTACCTTGATCTACTTCTTGCTTAGCTATATTAGACTTTTCTTTTTAGTGTTGTTTGAGTTAAAGAGACTGAAATCTTATCCTTGCCCAATATACATTCATAGTGTGTCCTCTTCTTTTACAAAATCTAAAAAAAGGAATAGAAGAATTATTTCTTTGATTGTAACTCCATTTGCCCCTTGGTTGAGCTCTTCCTCCAGTGAATTTAGAGATTTCATTATTTTCTTGATTTTTTTATTCATCGTTACTTAATTGTTAATTCTGATTTCTGAAATTAAATATACCTCTGCCTCTGAATCTTCCTACTCTTCCTCTCTAATGGGAAAAATATTCTTGATATCTAATCAAATTATTTTTCATGATCTTCATAGTTTGTAAAGTCTTGATTTGAGCCACCAATTCATTTACACTTATAATATTTAGGTCTTTTGAAAGAACAATATTTTCAAATGTTGGATCTATAGGAAGGGCCTAAATTATTTTTTGAACTTTTTTTCTTGAAGTGTAATTACATTCAAATTCATCTATCTTTCTTAGAATTATGCAAATTGTAGTGAAAAATTACTTTATGTTTTCATTTGGACTAATTTATAGGGAATCAAATTCTTATTTATACATATGTTCTTGTAGTTAACTATTTTCAAATTTACCCTTGTATTCTAACTGTAGAATGTTCCACCTTTACTTGGTTGTCTAGTGAAAAATAAGTCTTAATGATATTATTTTTGATACACTAGTAAGAATGAAAAATTATTCTTTTTTTTTCTTTGGTTTCATAGCCCATGATTTATATTCTATTCATGTTCTCAAAATTATTAATAAATACAATTCTAGTTTGTAGAACATCCTAGTAATCATTATGTTTGAGAAGTCATTGCATTAGTTTGGTCCAAAGGTTGAAGTCTTGTGATTCATTTAATAACATGAAGCATTTTGAAATATCTTTTGCATTCATGTTGAATTACTTTTGAAAGAATACTAGCTTCAATACCACTATTGTTTCTTATAAGGAAGGTTAAATTGAATTGATTTTGAAAAAAATTATCAAAAAATTAATAAAAAATGAAAATTTATCAAACCACAAGATGATCAAAAGTCATGGTATAACAACATGAGATTCCCATAAGTCATGGTAATTCAAAACAAAGATTATATTTTTTTTCTAAGGATTCCATGATTGAACCACAAGTCATGATCAATGTACCTTATTCTTAAAGCTCACAACTAAAACACCATGAGTTTTGGTTAACAATTAATGTTAACAATCACAAGTTGATTACAAGTCATGATTATCATCACAAGATAGCCATAAGGTATGGTTAATACCATGACACCATGAGTAATGCTCTAAAAAACCAACTTAATTTTGAAACATCAGGAGTCATGGTGGACTCATGGTTCATTATTCTATAGTACCATGAATCGACCATAAGTCATGATAAAACTAAAAATCAAAAATATCTTGAGTTTGATAGCTTAGATTTTGATGATCTTTATATGAATGGTTTTTTCACAAAGAAAGGAATAATTTGAAACATGGAAACTTAAATTTGGGTTAAGAGAATTTCTACAACAAGCTTGAGTCTTAAAAATGACTTTTCAATTTCTATTGACTATTTTAATTTTAATAACTTATTTTGAAAAACAATTACAGTCTTGATATAAGATGGAAAATGATGATGAATGTATGAGGTATGTTAATTTTAAGTTTAAAACACCTTCATGTTGTAATGGTTATCATGTTGGTAAATTATTCTTAGCATGTTCATTGTAAATAACAAAAGCCAAAGTATGTAATATGCTAAAAGAATATGTAACTGGTCATACCCAATCTGGTAATGATTAATTATGGATTATAACTTCATAATTTGGATTTTGTCCAAAACATGACATTATCACCACTATATAAGTGAATGCTTGGGTAGTCTTATCATTACATCTTTACCAAATCAAATGATGTATAAGGGATAATTTAAGTTCCAATCTCTTCCTCTTGTAAAAGCTTGATCTAAGCTTTTTGTAAGTCTCAAAGTAAGAAGACTTGCTAGGAGCTAAAGCCATTGTTGGGGTTATCATTTGCTTTTCCTAGGATAATTTCTTATATTCTTGATGCATTTCTTCCAATTCCATAATTAAATTTCTATTTTTGCCACTTGCTATTGCTTTATTATCCTACTTACTCAAGGTGAAAATTAACAGAATGTCCTCCTACAAATATAAAGTACATGAAATAGATGGAGATGAGGGAATTACTAAAATAAAAATGGGAAAATAATCAAGTTCATGTAGTAGATTTCTCTTCAATTCTTCCAAAGTATTATAACTTCATATGGCCATGGAATTTATAGAAAAGCAAGGGGACCAAGTTAGGGTTCAATCAAGAGATAATCCCCACTAAAAATAATAAGTAAATAACTCAAAAAAATGATGAATTAGGACCAAATAAAAGTACATACCTCCACTAATTCATAAATCAAAAGTTTAATAACTTGATTTATCTTGTTCCAAGGATGAGAATTGTCTTTTTTTTTTCTTTTTTTGCTTAGGTTGAACCTTATGAGAAATGCCTTATATTGCATAATAATAATACCATGAATTACTTCATTTGTCTGAATAAAATAATATTATTTCTTAAGTGATAAATCATTAAGTCCCAATAATAATCATGAATGATTTAAACTTATCTAGATCACTAACACTGGTTCTTGGCAACGATGCTAACGATGAGTAGTAAGTGTCTACTATGCCCAGTCATACAAATCACAAGCATTCATGTGCGACCTCATTGTTACTTGTGGACTAAAGTAGTTGAGTATCTAAATCATTTAAGTGTGCTCACAACTAGTTATCTATCCAGTCATACTCTTGTGGCCTTTAGTATGTATGGTTAAATATAGCTTAGACATATAATCTTTGATATTGTTTGGTCATCATTAAAATATATAATTTACTAATTAATCTACTAACATGAAAATAATGTCTAATCTAGCCTAAGCGCTGAGCATCCATTCCTAACTTGTCATATACATCCTAAATTTATGCTACCATTATTAAGTTACTAAGTGCTCCACTTCTAGGATTACTAAACATTAACATATTTATGCTTGAAGTTGGTCGTACTTATGTGCATGAAGAAATAAATTACATTACATGTAAATTCTAAGCAAAGTTAGAGTGTTGCAATGAAAATGAAGAAATCTTAATTTTATTATTATTTATAAGTTATGTCCAAGTATAGATCACTTGAATAAGACCTTATCTATTCACATTCATGTTATAAATACTCATTGAGTCATGTTCTAACTTTTACCTTTTTAAGTTGCAAGAGCTTTGCTACACTAAAGGATCATTACCTAGAGACTTAATGTTCATCTTACCAAGGTAGCATCATGGGACACTTGGTGGATGAGCAAAATTCTAATCTCTTTTGAGTGGCTCTACCTAGGCTTGAACCCAAGTCTTATAACTTGAGAAACAAGCACCTTACCACCACTCTAAGTGGAAGAGCTTCACTACACTAATGATTAAAAATGATGTATTCAATATGGTAGATGGGTAATATTTATAAAATTTACCTAGTCTAGATACATGAAATTTTTGATATTATATGAAAACATATGACATCTTAGTTATGATGTTGCAACCTACTCATTTACTATTCATCAATTATCATTATCTACTTGATCTCCTATTTCTTGACTATATGTTTTTACCATACCCAAGTAATACTTGTCTTAGCATAACCCTTGGATTTGAATGTGTGATTTAAAAATTCATAAGTTATCTACTCTAATCAAATAAGTTATTTTTCATTAGCAATGAGCAGCAAGTAGTCCCTACGCCCAAGCATACGAGTCACAAGCATGCACTAATGATCCAATTGAATTTCCTGGATTTAGCGTCTAAGTGTGCCTATAAACAAAGATGGTGACTTGGGAAAATATTATCAATGTCTTCTTAGCTCTCACTTGTGTAAGCTCATTGGTATGTTTAAGTGTGACCCAAGGCATATGGTATTTATTTATATTTTTTATTTTTATTTATTTAATCCTAAGCATTGAACTAAAGATAATAGGTGGATAAATTAACAATGTTAACTATCTAACGGTTCTTAAGCTGACTAGCCTTACATAAATATCTAGGCCCACTTGTTGTACACATCCTAAACTTGTATAAAAGTTACTTAGTTACCAAGTATCTATTATTGGGCATACCAAATAGCTACTACTGGAATTTCCAAGTGTTAAACAGTATGTTTGAAGTTGTTGTACTTATGTGTTCATTCTTAGAAGCATTAATTAACTAAGAACAAGAATGTAAATTGCATTAATCATAAATTCCATGTAAGAAGTATTAAACTATTCCAAGTGTTGCAAGGAATATCAAGAATCTTATCTTTATTGTTGATCACATCAATGTGTTTAGGTATAAGATGCTCAAATAAAGATCTATATAATTGCTTGACCTCCTACTATGGGCACTTTGCTACACTAATGACATAATGTGACATAAATGACATAATGTGAAATAAAACTTTAAGAACTTTGCTACACTAATGACATAATGTGACATAAATGTGGTAGGTACACACATTTATATAGGTGTGAAAAAATACTATGTCAAAGCATCCGCATAGATGCATCATTCCATGCATCGATAGAAGTACATCAATAGCGCTGCATTGACGTATGTCCATCAATGTAGTCAGTCAATGACTCGTCATATCGCCACAACTAAGTGAAAACTTGTTATCAAGTGAAAAAAAGTAAGATTGAGCTTTTTACAAAATTGGGAAGGTATGAGATTATTGGCTGAAGGACTCTAACTAACTAACTAACTTTGAGTGTCAAATTGTACGGAATTATAAAAATTACAAAAATGGTTATCCTTGACAACAAAATTGGACACCCTTATAAAAATGATGGTAGAAGCCCTTTGGTTACTGAAGACGAGATGAAGATCAAACAATGCCAAGAGGTGGAGGCTCCTATGGTGCTAAAGGACCTTCGTTAGGCTCTAGCGCTCATGGTGGTGGTAGCGGCTAAGGCTATCTTGCTATAGCCACTACTTCTAAAGTTAGGTAGAGAGCATTCAACAATGCTTTCATTTTTTCCTACTTACTCCATGGATTGTATGCAGTCCATGCAGCTTTGCTAATGTGGGCTAGTATAAGCATATCCCATGAACAGGGCATTACTGGAAACAAGTCCTTGACATTAACAAACCATGCTATGAATTGCTTTCATTTAATATTGAACATCTTGACTAGGTTCTACAGCTCATGGTAGTTATTTATTCATCTAGCAAGGTCCTCGATAACTAATCATTGATCAGTAAATTTGTTCTAGAGGACTTTAAGATTAACATTGGTTGTCTCCAACTTTTACTTGGTCTCCTTGTCATGCTTGAACATGGCCTCATAAAGGAAGTACAAGATGTTCACCTACATTTCAAGTTCGATCCTTAGCCTTCCTATAGTCAGCATAGTCACGTTGGCATATTGGAGGTTGGCGAACTTCATGTGCTCCATCATCTTTTCTATTTACAACTCCTTTAGGGAGGTTTCAACTTTGTTGTATACATTTAAGCCATCAAAGATCAACTACCATACATTACTTCTTTGTTAGAGTTGCTAGATTGTCTTGTTCATCTTCACCTTGGCCAGTTGAATTTCTTTCTCATTTATTTCTTTGAGGAGCCCCACCTAGTTTCATGTAGTGATTTTTCACTTGTTCTAAATTCCAGGCCTCATTTTTCTCAGTGGCTACCTCAATGACCATATTTTTGTGAAGCGCTTAGACTTACTCCATAGAGATATTACAATTTTTGCTACCAATCTTCTCAAGTCAAGGTTCACCTTGGCTAGCTGCTTTTGCTGCTATCTCTCAAATTTGACCATCTGGTCATTTCACTCCTTAACATTTCACAGGTGGTGAACATCCTTTGTGAGGACCAAGTTATTTTTGTAGACTTGAGCTAAGTCCTTATCAGTTTTGATAGCCAATGCTTCCAATAAGGAGACATCAAAGACCATCATCTTCTTAGCATTCATAGCCTCCCTTAATTTGTGCTAAAGCTATAGGAAAGCTTTATCCCTAGTAATGTTCTAGCTGAGAATGGTAGGATGAAAGGGAGGGGCTCTCAATTCTACAACTTTGATAGCCATTGATAGTATTAAGTAGTGGCTAGCTCTAGTTGGGTGTTAGTAATGATGAACTTGCCCTTTATCTCTAGGAGCTCAGACTGGGTGGTAGTCATCTCTTCTGACAGATCAAAGATCTCCAGAAGTGATTACCTGGTTCCCATCAGTTGGTCCAACACCTCTTCATGTTAGGCTATACTTAGCTAACCACTTCTTACTTATGCAAAAGCTTGTCCATCTTTGAGGGTACCTATGTCATACATGGCTACTACAAGGGCATTTAATGCCTTGGTCACTCTCTTTGCCACCACTTTCACTATTATTTCCTACCCATGGTGTTACATCACTAGGATAGTTACCCCCTCACCTTCCTCCAAGTACATTGAGAAATTCGTGATGTTTCTAGAAATCTCATGGAATTCTTGTTGTCCAAGGATGAACACCACAACTTCTCAAATACTTGGATTCTTTCTTACGAGTGCTTACATGCATCATATAGAAAATAATAGGGCAATCTCTTCTAGCTAGTTAATTATTTTAGTGACTTTGTTGAGGTGGCTCAATGATGGCTGGTAGACCGATGACTCCCTACCACTTACCTCACATTCTTGTTGTTGTAGCAACTATTCACAAAGTTTTATCATTCTTGGAACAACCATGCAAACCTCTAGTGTGATCTTACTGATAGGTGGTGGTGTTGGCTACTCCTCCTCTAGTAGCTTGGTAGTTGCTTTTTCCTTCATCATCTTCTGCTAGGATGTAGCAAAAGCATGGAAGAGCATTCCATTAAGAAAATAGGCTATGCCTCCCCTTCGATAGTGTTTTCAGATCAGGCATGGGAAGGGGAGCTTCTTCCTCCCTCGCTCATTCTCTTTAAAATTCTTCTCGATTTTGAGGTAAATGAAGGGAGGTTGATAGGGAACTTACCACTTAAAGCAGCACACAAATGGGTAGAGAAGGCAATCATCTTGCTAAGCCTCATCATAGGATTTAGGTGATAGGCTGATATCTTAAAATAGGCTTACTTAACCTTAATTAGTGAACCATACTCTTTACGGTCCAACTCATAACACTATTGGATCCATTCTTTCTTTGCCTATGGATTCACCTAAGTGGATATATTTGAAAGTTTTGCCCCTGTATTAGGTAATTCAAGGGCCTTCACAACAGTCTCAACTAAATAAGAGATGCTTATGTCCTTAATTTTAATTGTTGTGTCTCTCTATCAATTATTCCATAAAAGGTATTTCTCTCCCATGTATCATTCTCTACTAGATGAAAGAATGAACCACATGGGAGACCACTGTAGTTGAGTACAAACTTGCTCTAGCACCAAGTCCAAGAAGGGACTAAAGTTAAGTTCTTGCAAAACTGAACTTTGGACCTCGTTGGGACAAATTCTTTCAAAGTAGGCCTTAGTCTATGTAACTTCAAGGTTAGGCCTTATCCTTGGTGCCTCATCTTGCTGTGATTGGCCAGTCTTTGCTATGGAAATTTGATGACTAGATTCAACTTTGGGCTCTTCCTAAAGAGGTAAAGTTGCATGGGTCTTAACCTCTTATTCCTAGGGCTATTGTGGTTGCTAGTCCCTTCTTCCTCTTAGTCGCTTCTCGCTTGACTACGATGGTCCTTTAGCTAGTCCCCTCTTTGGTGCTATCTGTGATCACAAATATAACCAAGGATTAGAGATCAATGTGTAAGCCTTAGTTCTCTTTAATACCTTTGTCTTTTTGGGTAAGTTACACTTAGGTTAATTATGATCATGGCATATTAATTATTTTATTCATTTAGCTACCCAAGTTTGTTGATGAGGTTTAACTTGGTGGATATGAGAAATTTAATATTATTTTATTAGTTAAACATTGGGGAGTTAGAAAACGTTTTTGTCATAAACCATCAATTTGTGGCTCCCATGACATAAAGCTCACCTCCAGTAGCTAAAGGGTCAAAGAATGAGATGAATTGGATAAGTGGTTTGCAAGTTATGGCACTTGGAAGGTGCTTTGGGCTCTGAAAATTGCAAAAACTCTTTTAGAATTATGAAGCAAATGTGAAAAATTGGCTTTTGTAGTGCATTGATGGGGATGCATTAATACATCAAGCAACGTTAATGGGGATGCATCGATGCAGCCTATTAAAACAAATTTTCAAATTAAATAACTAAGTGTTGGGGAAGAATTTGGTGATGAAATTGGAGCCTAAAGAAAACCATAAAAGCCTAGAATAAGAACAAATCATGCAAGAGGACTTGAAAATGATTTGGAAAAGGAGATTTAGAAGAAATTATATTGCCAATGAGTGTAAAAATTGGATGTTTCCTATTGGAAAATAATGGAATTGAGTGTAAAATAACTAAGGGATATGAAGTTTAACCACCTAGACCAAGGAGTATGTAAGTGAATCCTCCCCATAGTAGGATCATGCCCATAATACCCTTACACACCCTCATACCTAGGAGTGCATAGGCACCAAGGATGATGAATGGCCATGGATCATTAAAAATTGAATCCACACAAGAAATTACCAAAGGACTAGGACATACCAAAAGAGACACATTAATTAACCATGATAAAAGGTAGTGAGGTGGTAGATGGTAAGAGTAGATGATAGTGTGTATCTGGTAATGGAGTCTCCCATCCTAGTGACATAAAGTCCTTTGTGGATTTTTTAATTAATGTGACCTGATATTATCCCAGGACATACCAAAAGAAACACATTAATTAACCATGATAAAAGGTAGTGAGGTGGCAAATGGTAAGAGTATATGATAGTGTGTTTGTGGTAATGGAGTCTCCCATCCTAGTGACATAAAGTCCTTTGTGGATTTTTTAATTAATGCGACCTGATATTATCCCATCCTTAGTTGGAACTAAGTCCATCTACTTCTAGTGACTTCACATTGGTACATTGAGACCATTCAATCCCCAGAGTTCATGAACACTCCCTGTAGCATCCGAAAACGTCAGTGGCTAGAACACCGAGACGTTATCAGGTGCACAACCTAACCCTGAATCTATGTGAGGGCCGTGTTGGGGAAAACAAAAATAGGGTGCCTTGAATAGTCTGGTCAATCAGATAGGGACTTACGCAGTGTATAATAACCCTTCATAAATGTTGGTTGTAAAGATGTTATATGTGCATTGAACGATAAGCAGCAAACGTGAATGGACTAATAATAATGCAAAACATGAGAATAACAAAACAAAATGAAACAAGTTTAGGTGAGAAAGTGCACCGCCCCAAGATCAAGGATCTGATCTTTACTTGAATGAAGGAGGTGTACAACAGATGGCAGTGTAGACAAGCACAACTTACAATGAAGCAGTATGGTCACAAACCCTTTAACTGTTGTCAAAAGCTTGCTAATAAGGTCCTTCTACTTGCCAAGACTAGTTTCCAAGAAGCCAAAATGCCAGAATGCCAAATACACTCAAAAGCCAAACACGCCAGAAGCCAAGCACAAGAAAGATGAATCTCAAAGCCAACTATGCGAGAGCCAACCCTTCAAAAGCCAACGCTTTGAACATTGTTCACAAAGGTATTTATAGGGCCAGGAGGAGGAGAAAAACGTGGTTCGGATGCCACATGTCCTGGGTCCCACAAAGTGCAAACATGCTGTTGTGTAGTATTGGATGTGAAACCTACCATATTGTGACCATACCATTCGTGATGCATGTGCTAAAGTCCAATGAGCTACTACATTTGTTGCAAAGAAAACTGTCAATAGTGAATGCAAAGTGAAGGCTATGCTCCAAGACTACATCTTCCCTACTCTTGCAAGCAGGGTCAAGTGTAGGGACTACTTTGGGGATAGTTAGGGGGTGCAAAACAAGGAAAACTTGCTAATTTTTCCTGAGCACCTATTGCTGACAAGTTCTATAGCTAACTGAAGATGTCTTGAGGCTGCTATGCGAGTGTTACGTTGTCCAGCGTATTGGCATAACGTAAATACCTGCATGCAATGTTGTGCTATGCTGCATAGCGTAGCCGCTGTTCTTACATGAAATCTTGCCTATAGGCCAAAACTACCTGTCTGAGGCCCGACCAGGCAAGCAACTATAACCCTATCTTTCATGCTGAAAGGTCTTGAAACCTGCTGAGTTCATCCTTGTGACACTTTGTTGTTTTGCATCCTTACTACGCTGTGCTATGGTGTGTAGCATAGCACAGCATAGCAGCCAATATGACATGCATCCTCACCCAATTTTGCAATGCTTTGTCGAGAAACTTTGCTTGGAGCTTAAGGGCGAAGCGGGATAGCCAGTCTTGAAGGTCAAAGTATGGCCAAGTGCAATCCTCTAGCTGAAACCACTTGGCAGAAGGCCTTCGTGTGTTCTGTCCTTGCTATGTTGTGCTACGCTGCATAGCATAGCACAGCATAGCACCCAGCTTGGCTTAGATTCTGACTTAATCTTGCAAACGTCTTATTGCAAGATGTCAATCATGTCCTAGCGTGTCAGCAGAGAAAACCTGTTCGTTGGTTGAAACATGGGAAAATGTGCCTACTCCATCATAGCCATATGAGTGGGATTATTTCCAGAGTGTATCCCTACTATGTTGTGCTACACTACGTAGCGTAGCACAGTGTAGCACTTAAGTGAAGAGGACCTCTGCAAAAATTTGCCACATTTTTGCAATGTCACATTGCTCATGCATAAAGAATGTAGTGGGGCAGATATCCCGAAGGACTGAATTGTTGTTAATCTACATCTTTTGGGTGCAATCAATCTCCCCAAGGCCTGCTATGTTGTGTAGCGTAGCGTAGCATAGCAGGCTCTTGCAGTTAGAAAACTTGCTAAACTATTTTGTTCATCCTGAGCACTTTAGGTAACTCCTTTCTTGGTCCCTGGGTAAACCGTCAGCTGGGCCAAGTGTCTAGCCAGGCAAGCTAGAGGGTGTAGTAAGCCTTTCAGCCCAAAAGATAGAAAATTTGTCGAACTGTACGGTCTACCCCAGTGTCTCTTTCATATAAATTGGCCTTGTGACTGGATGCCACGTTAACTGTGCCGTAGAGGGCATTATCTGCACATTCTAACGTGACACCATGCTTGTGGGGACCCTTTCCCAAATTCCAGGACTACTGAATCATGAGAATCCTGAGATTTATGGTGTTTCAATGGCCCCTCTTTGTTGACATCTGGAAGATCTACCTGAGAGACATCGACAAAGAATACGAAACACCATGAAGAACCAGACACCGACACTGCTCTTCAATACCTGCTTGGATGACGCTCTGCTACATTTAAGAGTGTTGGGAAAGTGATGGAGGATAAGGGATAAGGGATGGAGTTGAGAAAACAGGTTCAGGGAAGGCATGAGTATGAGATACAATGCTTTGAAAAACTGTTGCCATAGCTTGATCCCTCGTCGGAGTGCTTATGAGGGAGTCAACACACATGGGTATCTTTCTTTATTAACATTTGACCTCACTAAAGTGCTCAACGATGGCTGATTTAGGGACAAAGCAAGTATTACATTGTGCCATTTATTCTAGGCATCTTCATTTTTTAGCTCTTCTGCTCTTTTGCATTCTTTTTGTGCTTTTCTTTTGTTGTATACCCATGTTCACTTATGAGAAACCTGGTTGTTGTTGCAGGACAGGTGTTTCCTCCCCGAGATGAGTTGTGTTACATCCATGTGAGGCTTTGACCTACCTACAGATGGTTCCCATGGGGTAAGTTGTGTTACACCCATCATGGTGTTGGTAGTTGGGCATCTAGGAGGGCTACATGTATTGGGAAAGCTTGTAAAAAGGATATGGAAAATTGGAAGTATATAAGGAATGGAGGCTAAACTGGATAAAAAAAGGGAGAGTAGGGCATGTACTCTTAAGTAGCAAGGTTAATCGAAGCGAATACTTCAGAGCAATGTAGTGTCTTGGTCCTTTGTGGTGAAGTGCATCTCTGAACGATGCCATCTTGGCTTATATCCTGCAAACATAATAGAGAGAAAACTAGAACAAACAACCATGAGGTGAAGTAAGAGCAAAGTCCTAATTACTTTAGACACTGCTAGAGTGGGGAGTATTGTTGTTGAGGCGTGCGATGTCCAAAGTGGGACGGCCAGCACGAACCCTGACCACAGTAGGCTACAAATGGTGGCACCGAAGAGACTAGGAGCAACGGTGATGTAGGTGCTCAGGATTCCTAGCCCAAGGCAAACATCATGTAGTCTAGCTACAAGGTGAGTAGTCTAACAACTGGACACTTCTTGGACTTGGACGATGGCAAGGGCTAGAGGATGGTAATCTTGTGGTTGGGCCACAATAGTGTTGGACCTCCAACAGCAGGTGCTGATGGTAAGAGCTACTGCTAGGATGAGTGGCGGTGGTAGCAGTAGCTTTGGAAAGTCAGCAAGATGTCAAATGACATCTCCAAAAGATCAGCAAGATGCCAAGGGTGGTGACGTTGCATGTGTTCCAAAGGATGTTTCCTTAGCATTGTGAACTACATTCTACAACTACAGGGTCCCACCCCGTGTTGTCCAGAAACTTGAAATTGTGCACACTCGCTTTTTCATAGGGTTGTGGATGTGAGTTAGGCATTGCACTGTGAGCCCAGTTTAGGGTCTTGGTAGACCATCAGATGTGCTGGTTTAAGGTCCTAGCAGACTGTGATGTGCTAGTTTAAGGTCCTAGCAGACCGTTGTGCAAGTTTAACATCATAGTGGACGGTGGATGGCCAGTTTAAGGTCATAGCGAATCATGTTGTGGGTGCCAGTTTTACGTCATAGCCTAAGGACATGTTATCCCAATTTATAGTCATAGGGGACTTGCTATGCCAGTTTATAGTCATAGCGGACTATTTGTGCTAGTTTTACATCATAGCAGACGATTCTGTTACCTTACTCTGTACCTGATGTACTCCTTTGCATTAGATGCAGTATGGCTTGAGATACAAGTGGTTGACAAGATTTACAAACTCGTTACCATCCATATCAGCCAGTTTGAAGGCCTTGTTCTCATAGGCTTTCTTGACGACGAAAGGACCTTCCCAGTTGGCTGAGAATTTTTTTACCTGCTCACGAACGGCTTTGAGAACTAGTTCCCCCTTCTTGATTGGCCGTTGATGTAAATTACAGTGGTGCTTTTGTCGTTGCTTGTCCTTGTACCACTCGATGCAATCAACTATTTGGGTACGCTCCTCCTCCATGGAGTCAAGATCGATGATCCTTGACTCATTGTTTTTAGCCTCATCTACAACATTTGAGAGGATCATCCAAAGTGATGGAACCTGTAATTCAAGAGGTAACACTGCTTCAGATCCGTAAACAAGACTGTATGGGCTCTTACCTGTAGTTGGCTGGCATGTAGTGTGGTAAGCCCATAACACGTACAGGATTTTCTCGTGCCATCGCCTTTTGCTACTGCTAAGCATCTTTTTCAACAAGTCAATGATGGCCTTGTTTGTTGCCTCTGCGTAACCGTTTGTCTGTGTGATGAAAAAGATTGCTTGATGCCAAGGTTATTGCAAAAGGTTTTGATCTTCATGCTACTAAATTTTGGCCCATTGTTTGTCACAATAGTCATGGGAAGACTGTACTATCTAAAATCGTCGGTGTAAGGCTGGAAGGAAAAATAGACACCGAAAGATCATTGGGCAGGCATAGCTGACCCTGCCTTCGCCTGAGGGCAAGCTGGAAAAGAGAATGAAGGTAGAGTGCCTTAGATGGTTTGCACGCAAATCAACCAAGGACTTCCCTGAACGTAAGCTACGGCTAGCGTTGGGATTATCGTAAATGGTGTAAACAGAATGCAAACAGCAATATGAAATGTAAACCGATTATAGAGCGTAAACAGGGACTGAATTGTAAACGAAGTGTAAACAGAGTAAACAATATAAATGGAAGGCAATAATGAAACTGTATTGTATTGTTTAACAAGAGTGTGCACCAGTCAAAGCATAGTTGCATGTGTGATAGCAAGTCAAGCACTAAGCCTCGGGATGATGTGTGAAGTGTTTGCGAGCGCTTGGATGCTAGGAGTCTCGTGTGCCTGAGCATCCAAGGTTCAAAGTTGCTCTTTTTTAAAAAAAATTTCTGACCCTGTTTAAGTGAATTGATAGGGTATTTATAGGGTTTGGCTGGGCTTGGGCATGGAATCCGTGGATAGAATCGATGGCCGAGAGATGAGAGGAAACAGGATCATGTGACATGTGTCTGGTAGACAGCTATGTGTGAGTTGGTCATGTGTAGGCAGGCTACGTTCTTGACCAGGTGCATTGTATCTTACAACGTGCGTTAGCTTACTCAAGTTGGCTTATGCTCATGGCACAATTTGGAGCATAAGAGCTTCACAAGCTTACAAATGATGATGATTTACTAAGAAAATCAAGAGGGATCGACTCCGACTTACTTGAAACTTCTTGGTCCTTGAGTTGACTACTGCAGGATGTCGATTTGAGTGGTTTTGTGGTTGTTTGAGGTGTCTCAGCTTCACCATGACTCCCAATGTGAGTTGATTTGGTCTTGGCGTGTCCTCAGCGTGCGTTTGGAGTACTTTTGTCTAGGCATGAATAATGTTCACGTTGATGAATAGTGTTCACACTGGTGAATAGTGGTCATGTTGGTGAATAGTGTTCACATTGATGAATAGTATTCACGCTGATGAATAGTACTCACGTTGGACTCATGCTGCAGCGTGACCTGGGCGTGAGCAAGCTGGGATGGTTCATTTCACATCAAATCTTGATTTTTGAGACCTGTTTTTCATGTAACTGCTACCTGCCCTTGGGGGCAATCTGCGTGCAGGGTTCTAAGCCTATTTGTGCCTTGATCTAGGTCATTTTTGGTAGCTCACACTGGGTTCACGCTGTCAGCGTGACCACAGCGTGACCCCAGCGTTACCTCAGTGTGACCAATTGGAGGTGACACATTTTGAGCTAAATTTTAACCTTTGATTCCTGTTCTTTGAAGTGCAACTGCTGCCTGTTCTCCAGGGTGGCCTGGATGCTAAATTTTAGTCTGTTCTTGTGTTGATTCGGGCCACTTTTGGTAGGTCACGCTGGGCTCATGCTGTCAGCGTGACCTTAGCGTGACCCCAGTGTGACCAAGCCAAAATGCCGTGTTTCATGCCCGAATTTTGATTTTCTAGAGTTTGTGAACAAGTAGAACTATTGCCTGTCCTTGGGGGTTGAGTTGATGCTGAAAATTATCCTTGGGACTGCTTGATTTGACCTATTTTTGTTTGGTCACGCTGGGCTCACGCTCCAGCGTGACCCCCAGCGTGACCTAGGCGTAAGAAGTGAAAATGGTGTATTTTTGAGCCTGAAATTACAATTTTGAGGGCTAAGACTTGGAGTAATCATTAGTGAACCTTTAGGATGACTTGTACCTTCAAAATCAGGCCATTTTGACACTGTTTTGAGGCTGTTTTGGGGCTACTTTGGGTTACTCATGCTAGAGGATTTGCTCGTGCCATCGCCTTTTACTACTGCTAAGCATCTTTTTTAGCAGGTTAATGATGGCCTTACTTGTTGCCTCTGCTTGACTGTTTACCTGTGGGTAGTACAGTGATGAAAAAGATTGCTTGATGCCAAGGTTATTGCAAAAGGTTTTGGTCTCCGTGCTACTAAATTGTGGCCCATTGTCTGTCACAATAGTCATGGGAAGACCAAACCTTAATACTATGTTATCCAAGATAAAGTGGTAAACCTGTTGAGATATAGTCTTTCTTAGGGGAATGGCCTCCACCCAATTCGTGAAGTATTCTGTTATGGTGATTATGAAGCTATGTCCTGTGAAAGACTTAGGTGTGATGGGCCCTATGATGTCTAGTCCCCATCGTTGGAATGGCCACGTAATCTGTGTAGGATGTAACTCAATAGGTGATACATGTATGAGATTTGCATAGCGTTGACATACATCACACATTCTAACTTTGGCAAGGTAATCTCGTTCGATGCAAGGCCAGTAGTACCCTAGGCATCTAATTTTTACTATCATAGCCCTAGGGGCTATATGTCCTCTAGATAGTCCCTCATGGATTTCGTTAATAATTTTTTGTGCTTCTTTCCCATCAATGCAAGTTAACAATATCCCATCAAAGGAACGTTTGCATAAGGTATTATCTCCTATGAGGACATATTTTTGGGTGCGTTTTCAGATTGCATCCTTTTGAGTGGACGTCAAGCCAAGTGGGGATTCGCTGTGTGTAAGGTAAGCCTTAATGTTGATGTACCACTCTTGAATGTATGTTGCACTGATAGATGCAATTTTTACTACTTGAGTAATAGGATTTGTGCATTTTATTATCGAAGCGGGCAAAGTGGCAAAAAAATGCGACGGCACATTCAATGCTAACGTGGCTAATGCATCAGTTACGGTGTTCTCATTGCGAGGTACATGTTGAATGTCCAATGTTGCAAACTGTTTTAGCAAACTCTTAACTAGATCACAATAAGGTTACAAGTGTGAAGCCTTGCAAGCATAGACTTCAGTGATCTGGTTGACAACTAATTGTGAATCGCCCTAGACTGCTAAATGTTGAATCTTTAGCTCTTAGGCTGCTAAGAGGCTCCTAAGGAGTCCTTCATACTCAACTATGTTGTTCGTACAAAGGAATGTAAAATGATATGCAAAGGGTCGAATTTCCTCGGAGCGAAATGTGATAACTGCAGCAGTGCTTCCACCTTGTGTAGTTGAAGCACCATCGAAGTGTAAGCTTGCTTCAAAATCTGATGGTACAGAGTTTAGGCTGTTGATATGTTCATCCGGGAATTTGGGTTCTATTATTGTTTGATCATCAACAAGTGAATTTGTAAGCTGTGTGGCTATTTATTAACCCTTTATTGACGATTGGGCATAATGTAAATCGAATTTTGCCGTTATTACTTTCCATTGAGCTATCCTACTACTCTCATATAAGTTTGTTGTGATAGCCCGAAGTAGGTTGCTCTTGCATATGATGTTAACCTTGCTATGAAATAGGTAATGTCTCCACTTTTTTAGCGCAAATACTAGAGCGAAACAACATTTTTCTACCTCATTGTACTTTGCCTCGTAAGCTACCAATGCGTGGCTTAAATAGTAGACTGGGATTTTGGACTCGTCATCTCTTTTTTGACATAGCAATGTAGCAATAGATGTGTCCAAAGTGGCAAGGTAGATGTAGAAAGGCTTATCCCTCTGTGGTGGGTAAACAGTTAGAAGGTGCAAAAGCTCTTTCTTTAAATTATCAAAGGCTTGTTAACATAGATCTATCCACTCGAAGTTGACCCCCTTTTTAAGTAGGTGTTTCATGGGGTGTAGCTTTTCTGTCAACTTTGAGATAAACATTCTGATAAACTGTACTCTGCTTTGCAACTCACGCAGCTCTTTGAGGTTTGTAGGTGGTGCTAAGTTGACGATGGCCCTCACTTTATTGAGGTTCACTCGTATGCCTATTTCCAACACTACAAAACCTAGCATGCATCCGGTTTTAACTCCAAAAACACACTTCTTAGGGTTAAGGTGTAGGTCATGCCTCTGGCAACATTGGAGGACTATGTTGAGATCATTAGGATGATCGATAGCTTCCTTAGACTTGACTGCTATATCATCCACGTAATCGTTCAATCTCTCTAAAAGGTAGTCGCTAAAAATATATGTCATTGCTCGTTGGTAGGTTGCTCTAGCGTTTTTGAGTCCAAAAGGCATCATTGTATAACAAAAGGTTCCCCAAGGGNGAGGCGGTCAATAACTTGGAATGGGTATTGAACATCGTTGTAGTTTCTAAGAAGACGAGAGGTATACAAATTTGTATAGACTTTCGAGACTTGAACAAAGAAACGATTAAAGATGATTTCCCATTGCCAAGTATCGATCAACTTATAGAAACTACGACTGGTCATGCCTTACTGTCCTTCATGGATGGGTTTTTAGGCTATAACTAGATCTGCATAAACNGATCCAGGCCTGGCATGTCGTTGTATGACCATGCAAATACTTTAATATTGTCATGGAGAACCCTGGAAATGTTTTGGTGTACTTGTGGATGTAATAAAGAGCTAACCTTCAAGGTCTTTGCTTCACCCCTGGTGGTAGTTATGGGGATTTCAATGAGATGGTCCTCAATCATATCCCCAGCCTCTAGGTGTAAGGCCTGGACCAGATGTTCGGGCCAATCTAGGAATGTTTCCAAGGATGCTATGGTATTGTGAGAAGACAACTCAAAGTCTATCAATTTTGAATTCAGGCATCTTGTTAACCTATTGTAGGGGCCCATTAAGGTCAAAGGCTAAGAAAACTCACCAAGCATAGCCATATTTCTGAGTAGACCTATCACAACAAGCAAATAAACCAAGTCAAGTAATACCTATTTGAAGCAACCACATGTAATGCAATGATGCCACATAAGATAATTGCCAGTTTAAGGTCTTAGCGGACCACAATAGTGTAATAGTTTGGTTTAGAACATAAAATGAATGCTAAAATTTTCTAGTTTAAGGTTATGGTGGGCCGTTAACGGGTCTAAAATGTGAAATGAATGTTAAGATTGCCAATTTAAGGTCATGGCGGACCATCATATGGACTTCACTATAGGTTAAAATTGCTAGTTTAAGGTCTTTGCATACTTTTACTAGGCTATATTGTAGGTTAATTTTCTTAGTTTAAGGTCATTGCAGACCATGGTGGGGTGGGAGAAGCTAACATTCCTAGTTTAAGGTCTTTGCAGACTATGGTTTTAAAATTTGCTAATGTAAAGCGAAAATTTTTAGTGGGCCCACTACCTTGCTGCGAATGAGTGCTACGTTGTAGTGGGACTGCACTACAATAGTGTTACACTGCAGCAATGTCCCACATTACTCAGAGCATGAAAATGATAAGTGTTTTACTGCATTGGCTATAAATAGGGGATTAACTCCTGGTAAACTTGTCATTTTCTTTGTCACAGCCCACACTCAAAGCGTAGCAAGCTTAGCGTGGCTGCTGGTACTACCGATTTGTATACATGGTAATGGTGCACAAAGGTGAATGCAAACATCGAGGACTGACCAAGGTAGACGAGGTGAGGAACATTCTAGGATGCCTTTCCAAGGCACGTGTCGAGGTTGGACACCCATCAGCTCAATAAGTCGTTACGCTACCCCTGTTTCCATTATGTGATACATTGGGTTAGGTTGTCATCGCGATTGTTGCTATCATTTTTGCAACTATCGTCACTGTTTTTGTTGCCATTTTGGCCATTACGTTCTGGTCGTCGTTACTTTGCCACAGAGGCTGTATGCTTGCTACGCTATGGTTGCATGCAAACCACCCTAACCACCATTATTAGGAATGGTGACTGCATTACCACAGGGGTTTGGGCTATTCTGGTCAACGTAATGCACGTTCGGCGTAGCGTATCACCCTTAGAAGCGTTGGTTTGTTTTTAAAATTTTACGACAATGTGACACATGCTTGGCATGGTGTGGAACAAGCTATTTCATGCAGTAGAGTAGGGTCAGGGCAACGAGGGCACTTTGAAATTTTTTAGACTGTTAAGGCTGTAACATTTTGTTGATGTTACGCAACGTCGTTATGTCGTCAGGCCCTTAGGTTTTTATGTTGGCAATCTGTTATGCTGATACGCTATCAAACTTGTAATGCTTCTATGCTGTTAAAGTCATTATACTATCAAATTTGCTACGCTGTGACACATGTTACAATGCTTTGTTTGTTACATTGCTACATGTTTATTTGTGCTTGTTTATTTACTACGCTACATGCGAGCAACGCAGCTGTCACCTTTATGCAAAAGTGTAATTTTTACGTTGTGCTATATTAGGCATGTTTGTTTCTATGTAACATGTAACCATCACACTGTGGGGCATATCTGCCATTGTTATGCTATGCGGGGCTTAACTGCATACGCTACGCTACACGTTTGCTATGCTACATGCGATGTTTACTTCTATTTCATGGGGGGGGGCAGACTTATTGTTTCATGCTAAAGGAAAATTTGTAACTGGCGGATTATGCTACACTACTTGTAAACATAGGGTCACACTGCGCTATATGCAAACAGAAGGTCATGCTACACTATATCAGTGATCATCACTTGAACATAGTGCTAACATTTGATACTTTGTCATGCAAGGTTATGCTGAAACCCGTTTTGATTGTCCTTGAGGTGGTGGGAGTCCTATGCTACCTCCATGAACTTGTGGCCAATGCCCCCCCACCTCACACACGGGTAGGGGAGCAAGTCGTTTGGTTTCGTGAGGGTGCATGGGAGTTCCTAGAGTTCCTCCTTCGCCACTTTAGTGTGATCGTATCGTCACACTTGTTGGTCGAGACAGCGGCTGTGCTTATAGAAACATTGTTGCTAGGGGCAAACTAGAGCATTCTAAAGTTCTTGGCTGATGGGTCAATTGGGGGCGAAGGGACAGGCAGCTCAGGCCAATGTCCAAGGGGCTTGAGGCACCTACGTTGGATCTGGGACATGCTCGAATGCAATTCTTACCACTTGTACAACACGTTGTATGTTGCCCATCACATGGACACCTATTTTCAGAACCCACCTAAAACCATTTACTGTGTTGATGAGTGAGTCTTGTGAAGGTATTTTAACATGTTATGCTAGACAAAAATGCTTACTAGGTTCTTGTATGTTGCCAGGTTTTATATAGACGAGAGCAGTCTTCACAGTAACACGGATACACTGGCAATGGTCCAAACAGCCTTGTAAGAGTTCTCCTCCACCAGGAATGTGCGTATCGGTGTGATAGAACAACTTGGACTTGATTTTAAAAGCTATCCAACTAGATATTTTAAAATTTATGGACAATGTAAGGAAGTTGGCTGGTTGGATAGCAAATGGACATCGTGTCGACTGATCACCATTGAAGATGTTCTAGTGGACCTTCCACCATTCCCTATGTCATTTAAGCCCGGTATGCTAAACTTTGCATTTTTTCTCATGTGTTCAAGTGATGATATGCTTTCTTCCTTTGCTAACTTTCTTGTTTGTGGCTAACTAGTCCAGTAGCGAAGGAATCCCTAAAGGTCACAATGATCACCTCTGGATGTGACAATACCAACCTCTTTTTCAAGTACAGGGAGGTGGAAGAGACCCAACGTTGGCTCTACAATGGGGCCCCAGCCACCCTTGTTCACAACATTCAAGTGGTTGGGCTCATGGATTTGTTTTTAGCCACGAATCCAAGTGTCCCGACTGCAAAAATGCTTTCCCTAGCTAATTCCTTCTCCAAGAAAGTTGAACGCTTCCACACACGTGTTCATGGTGTGTGAGTGGTGTTTAAAATTAATGATCAACGGGGGGGGGATCTTTTCAGCATCCCTTCTAATGGTCTCCCTATAGGAGAAAAATCTAGGAAAGATGCAAACCATCAGGGAGATATTGAGGAATGGATAGGAACAAGCAAGGACCGAAAGGGGATCTACATCCACAAGGTCAAGCTAGCAGTGGTCGAAAGAATTTACCCTATCTTCCGTGTTGGTGCCTTCCCCAAGCTACTCTCTCAAGGGAAAATCCTTGGAGTAGAGCAGGCTTGGACAATGAGGGAGGTCATGTAGGAAGGAACCCATTACAATTGGGCCAGGTACCTTTCAGAAGGCTTGCGCGCTGAGATGGTCAAGCTTTGAGAGAAGCTTGAGTCCCGTTTCAATGTGCATTATGCCTTTTTCGTAGCTTGCCTACGATGCTTTGCAAAGTTCCTGGTGGTCTGTGAAAATAGCATCTGGGTACAGCAAGATCGTAACCAGATATCGAAGCCATAGATCTACTAGGTTTTCCATACCACCTGATCCCAAGACCTCCCGAAAGTGATCGGGAAATCATTTTTCATAACGACAAGGGATTGGGTGGCACGCCCCTTTCGTGCCCGGGACAATGTAGGAGAGGCTCCTCCTATTAACACAGACAATGTGTTAAGAAGCGAACGCCTCATTGCAGAAATAGTAAAGACTAGGCTGCAACGTAAGAAGTCTCTTCCTGCAAAAGAGCCTCCCCATACAAATGAAGAGAGTGGGAAGAAGCTACGAATCAAAGTCCGCAGAGTGCAGCCCCCAGTTGGTAACTATGCTTAATTGTTTTGTCAGCATAGCATTTGCTACACTATGCTATGCTATGTAGCATCGCATAGCGTAGCGCCTGTTTCAATTTGAAATACCTCGCTTACTATGGTTACGTTTTGTCAATAGAGGAAGAAGAGGAAGAGGAAGAGGTCGTAGCCCCTAGAATAAGGGCATCTGCCAAAGAGGAGGAAGAGGCCCCGACTGCAAAGAAAGAGGCCCCTACCATAGAGGAAGAGGCCCCTACCAATGATCCTTTTGCTGAATCTAATTTAGTACCCGAGGCATAGATGAGTGTTGAGGATGCTACCACACTATTGGGTTAGCTGGAAAGAGAGAGGCTTTAATTTGATGTTGGTGAGTTTGACTACTTGTTTGATAGTGTGTTAATGGGTGACCTCCCTACCATCACCCCTGAGGGTTTGCTGGGTAGGAGCTTTACATTGTCATTTAAGTTGTTCACCAACTTTGTTGTTATCCACTCCACCATGAATAACATGTTTTATTATTTAGCGAACACCACTGTTGATGCCTCCGGTCCTTCTTCTTTGATCCACCTTCGACCTTGGCCCAAAACCCCTGATAAGTTTACTTTTATGGAAGGGGTGGCCGATGACATAATTCACCGTCTAAGGCAGATCGATCCGGAGATTAGTATGTTAAAGTTGCTACGCTAGGCTTTCTCTGTTGTTGCAATTTCACTATGTCACTGTGACTAATGCTCTCCCATATGTGGTTGGCAGCCTCCCGTCTCAAGTGGGATCCTAAGCAAGCTGTTGAAGTTGACGCCATGCCCAAATTTTTGCCAGAGGTAGCTGAGGTACCTCATCACATATACGATGAAGCAAGTAAATGTGCCTTGTACTTGGCGTGCTCCTTATGGGAGTGTAGGCGTGTAAATGAAGACCTCTGGAAGTGGGTACAGAAGCTTGAAAAGGAAAAGGCCAACCTAACTATTGAGGTGGGGGATCTCCAATCCAGGAATGAATTCCTGCTGGCCCAAGACACTCGCAATAGCAGTTGGCGTACGACCGTCATCGACTACGCAAGGTATTGGATGGTCGTGCGAAACCAAAATGAAGCCACACTCGAGATCATCGAACAACACATGAAAATGGACCTTTTAGCCCAGAAGAACCAAGACTGGAAGGATTATAGCACCAAGGTTTACGAGTGGGGTCAGGCATAGAAAAATCATAAGCACATGTATAAGACAATGTGCCGCTTATCGTAAACAGTACCAGGATGCTTCGGTCAAGTTGCATACCCATGAGTTATTACTTTGATTTATTGGTGCTTCTGGGGCTTATGAAAAGCTCATGCAATAGGTGACAGTTAGTGAGTCTCCTGAAAGGGAAATGACTCTTCCTTCCGACAAGGTTACAGCAAGCACTGATTTAGGGGATAGGAATTGGGCCAACATTATTGACGAGGAGATCCTGCGATGTCTTGCAGTTGGCATGGATAGGATACCCCCTCAAACATACATGGGGCCATCTCAGGTTAGTCACTTTTTATTGTCATAATTTATTTAATAAAAGCCTTTGTTGCAGCTTTTAACTCATTTTTTTATTTTCTTTGTTATGCAGGGTCCAAACGAAGACGTAGGACCTAGTGAAAAAGGGAATGATGGTGCGAGTGAAGACTCCTAGCGTAGCAATGTAGAAGTTTTATTCTTGTATTTTAACTTAAACATTTTTGTAAACATTATTGATCGACATTGAATGAGGAATATAATGTGAAGGAATTTGTTTCATTTTAATTAATGTGTTATATTTATTATTATTATTATTCTTGTCTTTTTTTTAGGACCCTTGGGAGCCTCTCATTTTAGTTTTAGGCCATTTCGGGCCGTCGCTAGTTTTAGGCCATTTCAGGTCGTCACTTAATGATAAAAGATTTTTTTATGTTTTTAAAAAGTGAAATAACCAGTTTTAGGCCTTAGTGGGCCGCAATGGTAGTTTAAGGCCATTCTGGGCCATTGTTAGGTTTAGGCCATTCTGGGCCTTATACATGGTATTAGCAACAAGGAAAATGTAGCAAACAAGCTCAACATGAAATGCAAATTAGCAATAATTTACTTAATGTAAATAGCAAATTCATTGTGAAATGTAAATGATGCACACTGTGGACTTAATGTGGGAAATGCAAATTACACAAGCAGTGGACTTTAATGTGAAACAGTGCAATTACAGCAAACCGGATGTAAACATGTGAATTATGTGTACAATAGAATGTAAAACACAGCATATACTGTTGGAAGTATTGCAAATTTTAATTATGCAATTGTTTCCTAACCCGACATGGTTCAGGCAAGGCATAGGGCCGAGTGAAGTTGTATTGATACTCTTCTATGTTATCAGTTGCAGCTTGTAAGGGTAACTCAGCCCACATTGTTTCTTTGTCTAGAGTGGTTTTAGCTTGTTCAAGTGTTTCAGTTTGGACAGGGGGTAGGTTTTCAGAGATTTTAATCTCTGAACCTTGTTCCACTCCTATGTTGTTTATTGCTTGGGAAGCCACTTCATCGCCATGGATTACCACTTCCCCTCCTACATAGGGTAAGTGGATTTCCTTGTGTATGGGTGAAGAAACGGCCCTCAATTGGGCCAACCATGATCTTCCCAGGATCAGGTTAAACCCAGGCATTTCCTCTACCACGATGAATACTACGCTTGTGGGGAACTGGTTCCCTGCCACAGAGTTGATGTGGACAATTCCCTTTACCACTACCCGTGCTCTGTTGAACAACTTCAGGCAAGAGGTTACCATGGGCTTGATTTGATCAACCAAACCCAGTTTGTCCACTATTGAAAATGGAATGAGATTTGTAGTAGCCCCATCATCAACGTGTACCCTTTGGTTCTTGTACTGGCCGACCCGAATTGTGATGAACATGGGCGTTGTTGTCACCTGACCCTTTTCAGGGTCATCCTTAATGAAATTTTCATGAAACGTCCATTGAGTTGGCCATAGTTCCTCAGCCGTAGAGGGAAGCATGACAACGTGTATCACTTTCTCCTCTGCAAGCATGTTTTCATCAACCGATATGGATGTTAACATGTGAACCATGGCCTCGCGCTGCACAATGGAAGTCATTACTAAGTCATACAGGCTCATAGTTGTATTTTTCTATTTCAAGGCCTGTTTAACTTGGGTGAGGGCATTAAGAAGATCCTGCCCACCATCCTACTATTTGTTACCCTTTTCCTCTTCCATTCGTCCTAGGAGAAAAATCTCCCGAGGAGGGGAAATTTCACATTGGTGACTGTGCTTTCTCAGGCGGGATGGTGACAATTGCTTCTATGTAGCATTATCGGTTGATAAAGATGAGGGGGCCATGGACATGGAGAATAAGGGGTAGGCTTAGGGGGACCTAAGGCGGCACATTCCCTAGCCATCTTGTCTGCCAAACGCTCTTCCCATTTTTTTGAACAAGGAGGCTGTGGTGTCGTTTTCGTCGCTTGGCTTTGTGTGGTAGAGGTGCTTGATTATTTTGGCACCCTAATAACGAATAGTGCATGTGGTGTTGACGCGGGAAATGCATTTCTAAACACAAAGGGTGCAGGGGCGAATGTCTGAGGAGGGACCCTGAGGACAAATGGTTGTTGCGACGTCGTTTTTGCCATTGTTAGGGTTGCTACATTTCGAGGAGGGACATCCACCACAAATGGTTGCTGTGGTGGTTCCGAGTTGCCATTATGCCAACGACGTTAATTGTGTACCCTGCGTTGTTGGCATTCAGGGGGTCCTTGTAAACGTGCATTGACTAGTTTTCCAAGCGAATAGGACTACTTTCATCCAGGACGAGCTTACCCTGATCGATAATGCGTTGGATATTGTCTTTTCATTAGATAGTAGTCCGTATCATGGCCCCAAAATTGGTGATAGTCACAGAAACGTTCCAGCCTGAAGTTCCTAAGAAGTTCGCAATACCATTGATGTCATTTAATTTCTTCCTCTAACATCCGTTTATGTTGTACATATCTAGCTCCCAAGAGTTACTTCAGAAGTTATGAACTCTTAACAGGTAAAGGGGTGTATTTGGAACAATCCTTATGCTCGAAGTTGGGCTTAGGCTAGGTTGATGCCTCAGGTGCTGATGTTCAGGGCTGGTTGGTGCTACTTGAGCTAGATGTGCCATTAGCGGGTGCTATGGACACCTTTTTGTTGTTGCTGTTGTTGGGTTTGGTCTCATTAGCCACAGTGGCCACCATGGTTGTTGCGGCCTTACCCTTCTCTTTCTCTTTTTTGACGTGTGCATTCTTATATGCGACATAGGCTGGATCTTTGCTAACTTTGGTCATGTCCTAAAATGCTCTTGGTCTGAGCGAAAGCTTGACTGAGGGAGCATGGGGCTAAGTAGTAAAGCTTTGATTTGATAAAGTTGTTTACTACTCCCTTGAAGATGGCCAATAGGTGGGCCTCAGCGATAGGCTCGCGTATTTCGTTCAAGGTGGCACTCCACTGTTGTATGAATCTTTGCACAAACTCTAGCGAGTCCTTCTTGATGCTCATCAGCTGGTCCAACATGATTTCCGGTTTCAAGTTGTACTTGAAGTGGGTCACGAACTGACTCAATAGCTCCTCCAAGGTTGAGATGGAGGCGCATGGGAGCACGCAGTACCAATCTAAAGCCTTACCTGTCAGGGACATGGCAAAGATGTAGATCATAGTGTGGGGCCATTACTGCAACAACAGAGATTCAGATCTAAATGTTACTAGATGTGCGTTGGGATCACCCTCCCTATTGTATTTCATAAATTGGGGGAGTGGCACCCTAGGAGGCAACATAAGCATGGGAATGATTAGGCTAATGGGATCATCATGGTAAAAATCCATGACCTGTACCGTGTCAGAACTGACAACTTTGAGACGTTTGATTTCCTCAGTAAGGGTCTGGATAAGTTGAAAAGCTTAATCCAGACTCAGGAAAATTGCAAATGATTGTGGGGTTGCTTAAGTAGCTTTCATATGCGCCATTGGGGGTTACATTGTAGGGGTAACAACCTAGCCCATGGGGGGTGCTGTTGGGGCTGCTCCTACAAACGGTGTTGCTTAGGCTGTCCATCACCCAATGGGTGGTGCTGTTGCTGTAGTGGCCATTGGTGGGGCTATGGGGTTGATAGGTTGCCCAGTCAGTGAGGTGGCCCATAGCCCTGCGTTGGGTTGTGTTATGTGCGGAAGCTGGTGCGCTTGGGGTTGCACGTAGTATGATACCTGAGATGGTTGTGCAATAGGTAAGGAGGTGGTTGGTGCCCACCACGCGTTGGAGACTAGGTTGGCCACTGGTGGTGGGACAGGCACAAATAAGGGACCAAAAGCAAAGCTCGCATGTGACTAAGACATGGGTATAGTGTGAACGTATGGCAGCATAGCCGTGACTGACGTTGGGTACGCTACTGAGGCAGAAAGAGAAGGAAAGGTGACTAGGAATGAAGTTGAAGGGCCCCCTAGCTTGTATGTAGAAGGTATGAGATGGTTGCCCATGCCTAACACAGGTGTAGGTTGTGATGGGGTTGTCGTAACCACGAAGGGGGCAGAAGCAAAGAGCGGGTTAAACCTAAAGATAGTGGTACGAGGGATGACTATAGCATAGGTTTGGCCACCACCCTCGAAGTGGAAGTCCAAGTCTTCCTGTTCGTCTTGGAACGCTTCATCGTAATGAGATGCTATGTCCTGTTCCCTGGACCTACTGACTCGCATCAATTGGTTCAGGACCCATTAATATTGTTTAGTCAATGGGATGATGACATTAGGGGTAGGGATGAACTCCCTCCCATTTCGATGGAGGAACTTGAAGTTACATTTATCTTTGAGTTCTTGGCAGTCCAAGGGTAGGTTTGCCTGGAATTTTGCACAGAGTAAGTCATATTGCTCTGCATCTTACACCAAGTGCTCGGGTGACAGGTGTTGTAGTCTAAGGAACTGGCGTGGTGCCAGCACCAAGCTAAGTGGCCACTCAAGACCTATCATGTTCTGGACCGAGTAGGGAACCTCGAGGTTCGAGGTGGTGGCAACAGTGGTCGTAAGAATCATGTTTTGTTTTAAGGTGAAAAGCGAAAAAAAATGAGGCTAGGTACATTGGGGAGTTATCCTTGCTATGCTAAGTAGGAGTGTTACGTTAGAGGATTTGCTACGTTGCACGAGGTGTAGGTAGTATGGCATAGTAAATAGAGTAAACGCGGTAAGGTGAGCAATAGGTTGGAGGCTTTAGTCTTGTCAGGTTCCAAAGGAATCATCGTTGCAACCAATCTGCACCACATGGTGTGTAAAAAACCACAAGGGTGTCACGTCTATGCTAGTAGATGATGGAGTACAGACAGTGTGCAGGATTACCTATAATACACAAAAAGGGCACAAAAGCCTTCCTTCTAGCGCTAAAAACTGTAGCGTCCGAAAACGTCGGTGGCTGGAACATCGAGAGGTTATTAAGCGCATAGCCTAACCCTGAATCTGTGCAAGGGCCGTGCTGGGGAAAATGGAAACAGGGTGCCCTGAATAGTCTGGTCGATCAAATAGGGACTTACACGATGTATAATAACCCTTCGTAAACATTGGTTGTAAAGATGTTATATGCATGTTGAACAATAAGCGGCAAATGTAAATGGACTAATAATAATGTAAAACATAAAAATAACGAAACAAAATGAAACAGGCTTAGGTAAGAAAGTGCACCACCCTAAGATCGGGGATCTGATCTTTGCTTGAATCAAGGAGGTGTACAACAGATGGCAATGGGGACAAGCACAACTTGCAACGAAGCAGTATGGTCACAAACCCTTTAACTACTGTCAACAGCTTGCTAACAAGGTCCTTCTGCTTGCCAAGACTAGTTGTTAAGAAGCCAAAATGTCGTAATGCCAAATATGCTCAAAAGCCAAACACGCCAGAAGCCAAGCACAAGAAAGATGAATCTCAAAGCCAACTATGTGAGAGCCAACCCTTCAAAAGCCAACCCTTTGAACATTATTCGCTGGGGTATTTATAGGGCCAGGAGCAAGAGAAAAACGTGGTTTGGATGCCATGTGTCCTAGGTCCCACAAAGTGCAAACATGCTACTATGTAGTATTGGATCTGAAACCTGCCATACTGTGACCATATCGTTCGTGCTCCATGTGCTAAAGTCCAGTGAGCTGCTACATTTGTTGCAAAGAAAATTGTCAACAGTGAATGCAAAGTGGAGGCTGTGCTCTAGGATTATGTCTTCCCTACTCTTGCGAGTAGGGTCAAGCATAAGGACAACTTTAGGAATAGTTAGGGGATGCAAAACAAGGAAAACTTGCTTATTTTGCCTAAGGAACTACTGCTGACAAGTTCTGTAGCTAACTGAAGATGTCTTGAGGCTGCTACACAAGTGTTATGTTGTTTACACTATCCAATGTATTTGCACAGCGTAAATACCTGCATGCTACGCTGTACTATGCTATGTAGCATAGCATAGTGTAGCCGCCATTCTTACATAAAATCTTACCTATAGGCCGAAAATACCTGTCTGAGTCCCGGCCAGGCAAACAACTATAACCTTGTCTTTCATGCTGAAAGGTCTTGGGACCTGCTGAGTTCATCCTTTGGACACTTTGCTATTTTGCATCCTTGTTACACTGTGTAGCGTAGCGTAGTGTAGCAGCCAATATGACATGCATCCTCACCTAATTTTGCAATGCTTTGTCAAGAAACTTTGCTTGGAGCCTAAGGGTGAAGCGGGATAGCTAGTCTTGGAGGCCAAAGTGTGGCTAAGTGCAATCCTCTTGCTGAAACACTTGGCTGAGGGCCTTCGTGTGTTCTATCCTTACTACACTATGCTATGCTACATAGCATAGCACCCAACCTGGCTTAGATTCTGACTTAATCTTGCAAACGTCTTGTCGAGGAATGTCAGTCATGTCCTGGCGTGTCAGCAGAGTAAACCTATTCATTGGCTGAACCATGGGCAAATGTGCCTACTCCATTAGAGCCATCTGAGTGGGAAAATTCACAGAGTGTATCCCTACTACACTGTGTAGTGTAGCATAGCATAGCACTTAAGTGAAGAGGACCTCCGCTAAAATTTGCCAAATTTTTGCTATGTCACATTGCTCATGCATCAAGAATGTAGTGGTGTAGATATCCCGAAGGACTGAATTCTTGTCAATCTACATCTTTTGGGTGCAATCAATCTCCCCAAGGCCTGCTACGCTATGCAGCGTAGCATAGCATAGCAAGCTCTTGTAGTTAGAAAACTTGCCACACTATTTTGTTCATCCTGAGCACCTTCGGTAGCTCCTTACCTAGTCCTTGGCCAAGTGTCCAGCCGGGCAAGCTAGAGGGTGTAGTAAGCCTGTCAGCCTAGAAGATAGCAAATTTGTCGAACTATACGGTCTACCACAGTGTCTCTTTCATGAAAACTGGCCTTGTGATTGGATGCCATGTTAACTGTGCCGCAGAGGGCATTGTCTGCATGGTCTAACGTGACGCCATGCTTGTGGGGACCCTTGCCCAAATTCTAGAACTGCTGAATCATGAGAATCCCAAAATTTATGGTGTTTCAATGGCCCCTATTTGTTAATGTCTAGAAGATCTTCCTGAGAGACGTTGACAAAGAATACGAAACACCATGAAGAACCAGACACCAACACTACTCTTCAGTACTTTCTTGGATGACACTCCACTACATTTGAGTGCTAGAAAAGTGATGGAGGATAAGGGGTAAGGGATGGAGTTGAGGAAACAGGTTCAGGGAAGGCATGAGTGTGAGATACAACACTTTGAAAAATTGTTGCCATAACGTGATCCCTCATCGAAGTGATTATGAGGGAGTCAACACACATGGGTGTCTTTCTTTGTTAGCATTTGACCTCACTGAAGTGCTTAGCGATGGCTGATTTAGGGCCAGAGCAAGTGTTACATTATGTCATTTGTTTTAGGAATCTTCATTTTTTTGAGCTCTTCTGCTCTTTTGCATTCTTTTTGTGTTTTTCTTTTGCTATATACCCATGTTCACTTGCGAGAAACCTAGTTGTTGTTGCAGGACAAGTGTTTCCTCCTCGGGATGAGTTGTGTTACATCCATGTGGGGCTTTGACTTATCTACAGATGGTTCCCATGGGGTGAGTTGCGTTATGCCCATCATGGTGTTGGCAGTTGGGCATATGGAAGGGCTCCATGTATTGGGAAAGCTTGTAAAAAGGATATGGAAAATTGGAAGTATATAAAGAATGGAGGATAAACTGGCTAAAAAAAAGGGAGAGTAGGGCATGTACTCTCAAGCAGCGAGGTTAATCGAAGCAGATACTTCAGAGCAATTGAGTGTCTTGGCCCTTTTTGGCGAAGTGCATCTTTGAACGACGCCATCTTGGCTTGTCTCTTGCAAACATAACGGAGAGAAAACCATAACAAAAAATCATGAGGTGAAGTAAGAGCAAAGTCCTACTTGCCTTAGACACTGTTGGAATGGCAAATATTGTTGACGAGGCATGCAATGTCCAAAGCGAGAAGGCCAGCATGAACCCTGACCATAGCAAGCTGGAAATGGTGGCACCGAAGAGACTAGGAGTAGTGGTGATGTAGGTGCTTAGGATTCCTTGCCCAAGGCAAACATCATGCAATCTAGCTACAAGGTGAGCAGTCTAACAGCTGGACGCTTCTTGGACTTGGACAATGGCAAGGGCTGGAGGATGGCAATCTTGTGGCTAGGCCACAATAGTGTTGGGCCTCCAACAATAGGTGCTGATGGTAGGAGCTACCGCTAGGATGAGTGGTGGTGGTAGTAGTAGCTTCGGAAAGTCAACAAGATGTCAAACTACATCTTCGAAAGTTCAGCAAGATGCCAAGGGCAGTGACGCTGCATGTGTTCTAGAGGGTGTTTCCTTAGCATCGTGAACTGCATTCTGGAACTGCAGCATCCCACCTTGTGTTGTCCAAAAACTTAAAATTGTGCATGCTCGCTTGTTCATAGGGCATCTTTTTGTATGAAAACGTTCCCCAAGGACTTATGAATGTAGTCATGGACGAGTCCTCTAGTGCAATCTAGATTTGGTTATAACCACTATATCCATCTAGAAAGCTATAGTACGAATGCCCTGTAATAGTATCCAACACCTAGTCCAAAAATGGCAATGGAAAATAGTCCTTGTATGTTGCCATATTCAATAGCCAAAACTCTATACAGACTCTCCATTTTTCTCCTTTCTTTGGAACAATAATGAATAGGCTAACCTACTCACTATCTACAACAGGAAAGTTGAACCTTGTTTTGAGGAGTTGCTTAATCTCCTCCTTGACAATCTGTTTGAGCTTTGGTTTCAATTATCTTTGTGGTTGCATTTTTGGCTTAATAGAGGAATCTGTGTAGATTTTGTATTGGCATATATGAGGGTCTATCCTTGTTAGCTCATGATATGACCAAGCAAAAGTTGTTGGCCACTTGTTCACAACTTTCAAAAATTTCTACTTTTGTTTAGGAGCAACTGTGACATTGATAATCACCAGCTTATCATTCTTAAGAATTGCATATTCCATGCTTGCTGATAGAGCCATTAACTTAAGGGGCTCTTACTTGAAAGTATCAAAGATATTTAACTCTTTCCAATCTATTTCACCTTATGCATTGGAGAGTTGGTGATAGAGTTACTCTAATTTATTCATGCTTTTAACATAGGAGCTAGTAAGGATCTTAGCTAGTTTCATGCACATTATTGATTCAACCTCATTATCTATTATCAACAATTAGGTACCTTCTTATTTAGTCGCTACTACGTACAAGCACATTTGAATTTCTTGAGTTTCTGCATACTGATTACATGCTTGAAGTGATATGCCTTTAATAGTTCACAGTCTTTGCATGCAATGGCACCCTATGTCACTGTATGCAATGCATGAAACTCTCTTCTTCTCCACTTTTCTAAATTTATTTTCCTTGGAAATCTCTAACGGAAGATCTCGAATTCCCAACCTTACATCAATGGTGCTCAACCTTGCTCTTCTCATGATGATAGGGAAGTTCCCCTTATAGTTCTCCACATGGATCACCAAGAAATTAGTAGGATAGGACCACCCATAGACGATCGTCACAATGTTCTCCACTAACCCCAAAGGAATAGTGAAGGATTGGTCCACCAACTCTAATCTAATGGTGCTCTTTTTCATGGGAGGTGGGTTCCATTCCTTGTATGTTTCTTGAGAAATTAAGTTAACTACAAACCCTAAATCCAAAAGAGCCTTGCATGATTCATTTTTTATGATCTGTAAGTAGCTGAGAAGGCTCTTAAGATTAGATCTCTTTCTAGAAAGATGGTTGACCTTAATCCAATTTGTGACCACATGGGTTAACATGACAATATGGAGTTGGAACGGTTTTTGGTTTGAAGGTTGCTTGATATGGATTTCAAAGGTAAAAGTAGCAGGGTTGGTAGCCATAGGTGTTTGTGAGGGCTTTGTGGGATTGCTAGTTTTAAAGAATGGCCTCTTGCAAGGCTTGGATTTAGGACCACTCAGCTAAGGAGCCAGTTGTAAATTCAATGTCCTTATGGCATTTATCTACTGTGGTTATATATGTATTTCACTCTGCATGGATGGAGTAGGTGGCCAAGGTGTTATCAGTTGTGCTGCAAGAGTGGATGAGTGTTGAGGAGAATAGAAGGGAAAAGGGAATTCCCTCCCACCTTTGAGAAGGTACTATGTAGTACTTTGGACGGTAGATTAGTATGGGAAGGAAGCATGACTAGAGGAATCATGTGGGGATATAGGTTGTTAAACATGGTAGCCATAAGGATCTTGTTCCTGATAAGGATACTACTATCTTAGTGGTGGCATCCCCCATGACTGTGCCCACTATTGATATTTCTCATGAGGTTAAGATGAAGCCCCACTATCTTAGTTAGTAAGCTTGCTAGTGGGATTGTTGCCTGTAGTTGCTTTGTGGATAAGGAAGCCTCCTAGGTGCTTGTCGTTTCACCAATCTAAAATTCAAAGCATACATCCCAAATTTCTGTAGGTGTGACAACACTGGACAAAATCCCTTAGGATGTTCATACTATCAGCTCTCATAACTATCATCATCAATTTTCAAATCTGCAACTTCTTCTATTGTTGCATCTTTTCCCTTATTTTTATGATATCCCTGTTCAATATCCTTTTTCTTCCTTCATTCATGGCCACTTCCTACTTGGTCTCTGCATTCTTCTGCAATCTTTAGAGTAGTTTGGAACTTCTCATCCAATGAGTCCCACATCTTGTCTACCTTAGCTAATATTTTAATGACTGATTTTTAGATCAACAAGGTTTTCCTTTGCACCACTTCATCAAGCGGTGCCTACTCATTGTCACATAAATGGACCTCTCTCTTACAAATGGAGGGGTTCTTATTGTACTTCTTTGCACTTTCCTATTTCTTTAGTTCACCTTCTTCTTTGGCCACCTATTCAATTAGCCTTTAGATTTTATGGACCCTTAGCTTAGAAAGTTTCCCTTGGGCATAGATCTTAATAGTTCTCCTTGTTTTAATTTTGAGCCCATCTATGATATGACACAGTTGATCTTGTTGGGAGTATTCATGTCCTAAGTATTAGTGTAAAAGAGAATAGTACCTACCCAATGTTGCATCCAAGGACTCATGATTACCTTATTTCCAGCTTTGGATTTGCCTTTGCAAATTAGACACTCTGGAGTATGTTTAATACTTATCATTGAATAGCTCCAACATTGTACTCCATCAACGAATAGATTCCAATTCTAAGGATCAATAACAGCTTTTAACTTATTTGATGAGTATCCATGGGAACAAACTCAGCTTTTTCCATTCATTCTCAATATTTTTCAAGACATAGGCATCATGAAAGACTTGCAAATGGCTTTGTGATTCTAAGTTATATCCCCTCTCAAAACTAAGGTCATTGTTCATATCCAACCTTTTGATGTGACTATCTTTCAAGTGCCTGGATGAAATTCTAATAACCTCTAAAATATTTAGCATGTTCTTGGTAGCTAGCAAAGGTTCATCATAGTCATAATAGTCTTGGTGGTCCCTATCATGGCCATGATGCCTATTGTGAGTCATGTTATACCTTCTCTCTCTTTGATTCTCTTCCCCTTGTTGTTGTTCTGGCCCTTATTCTCTGTTATCTCGGTGAGATCTATGATCATCCCTATCCCATTATTCATCTCCATCTCAATCCTTGTTTTCTTTCTTTTATCCTAGTCTCTACTTCTATTATCAAAGTTGGAGGAGGAAGACGATGAGGATGATGATGAGGGTAAGGAAGAAGAAGAATCAACACAAGAACGATGCTTGCAGGATTCTCTTCTTCAATCCCTACCCTATTCCTTGTGTTTATCAATTTCTTTATGTTTTTCATTATTCTTGCTCTTGGATGAATGACTATGGCTACCATCTTTCGAGGCCCCATGGTCTTGAGAATTATTCTTCCCATCACCAAGGTTGTCCACAATCGATTACAACCTTTAGTTAAGGACCTCCTCATCAAAGAAAGGTGGAGAGTCTATGTATTTGAAGGCACCCAAAAAGAATTCATTGCCTTCCTTATGTTGTTGCAGGAATAATTAGGTAGGGAACCTCTTACCTTTTAAAGCCTCGTATCATGTTTTCATTTGCTAATCCTTCTTCTATTGGGCATTGATGGGATGATAATCCTTATAAAGGTGGTCCTAAACTTCATATTTTGCATTAATTCTAGAGGTGCCCATCTAGATCATATTGTTCATCAACATTGTAGGAACTGATCAGTTGGGAGGCAACATGATGTTGCCTTCCATATCTCTCCAATGCAACTACTCATATTGATGTAGGATGAAGTTGAAGTCTAAAGTGTAAGGATTAAGACGTGTGTAGACAACATGGAATTGTTGTGGCATTTGTGTCTTTGGAACTTCCTACCTTTGATTAGTTCCACTAGTAGGTGGTGGAGGTTCATCCCTGCGAGAGGAAGCCATATTATTTTTTGTTGAAAAATAAACATAGTGCATGTTCTTATGTTCTTAATGATTTGTCATCTAATGGTCTTTACAATGTCCATGTAAGATTCACTATCTTTTCTACTTAGCACACTTAGATACAATAACTCCCCAGCAACAATGCTAATGATGAGTAGCAAGTAGTTCCTACACCCAACCATATGAATCACAAGTATGCACTAGCAATCTAATAAAATTCTAAGGACTTAGCACCTAAGTGTGCCTATAGACAAAGATGGTGACTTGGGAAAATATGATCATTGTCTTCTTAACTCTTACTTGTGTAAGCTCATTGGTATGATTAAGTGTGAGCCAAGGCATATGATATTTATTTATATTTTCTATTTTTATTTATTTAATCCTAAGCATTGAAGTAAAGATAATTGGTGGGTAAATTAACTACTTTAACAATCTAATGGTTCTTAAGCTAACATGCCTAACATAAGTATTCAGGCCCACTTACCATACACATCTTGAACTCATGTAAATACTGCTGGGTCACCAAGTGTCTATTGTTGGGCATACCAAATAGTCACTATTAGAAGTTCCAAGCATTAAATGGTATGTTTAAAGTGGTTGTACTTATGTGTTCATTCTTAGAAGCATTAATTAACTAAAAACAAGAAAGTAAATTGCATTAATCATAAAGTGCATATGAAAAACATTAAACAATTCCAAGTGCTACAAGGAATATCAAAAATCTTGTCTTTATTATCAATCACATCAATATGTTCAGGCACAAGATCTTCAAATAAAGATCCATATGATTACTTAACTTTCTACTGTAAGTACATAGAGAATATTCTAACTCTAATAAAATAAAACTAGAAGAACTTGGCTACACTAATGACATAACATACCATAAGTGTGGTGGGTATGTGCATGTATATAGGTGTGAACAGACACTGCATCAACACATCTATGTCAATGCATCATTTCATGTGTTGATGGGGTTATGTTGACGCATGCCCATTGATGCAGCTAGTTGATGACTCATCAATTAGTAACTAATCCTTTGTAAGATGACCAACATTTGGAGTGATAATAAGGTGCTTATTTCTCAAGTCATAAGACTTAGGTTTTTCCTTTTACTATTTAAATCATGGAGGCTAGAAGTTTCATTCCAAGTAATCTACCTATCATGCATATGTAGACAAGAAACTATAGTAATAACAAATGTGCTCCAAGTGTTACATAATCTAGATTAGTAGCCTAAGCTCCTTCATTAAAAAGAAGCCATCATGGGCTAATTTTCTTAAGCATATCTTCTAAAATTATAATATAATTGTAATTCAAATATTTACTAAACTTTCACCATGTCTTCCAAATTTGTTTAAGAATTGGATAATTAGGAATAGAAATGGCCTAAGGAAAAATAAGACAATGAAGAAACTTATTAAATGACCAATTGTTATCATTCTTAGATTTTTTTGCATAAGTCCATTTTCTAAAAGGAGCATCCAAACATCATCTTCATTAATGCTCTTTGCAATCGATTTTGTTGCAAGAGAAATAGCCTAGTTATAACAATTAATGAGGCCAGGTCCTACATCTTTCTTCCTACTAGTGCAAATATCTCTAGCAACTGTAGAAACATTTTTTTCTATATTTCATAGTAGACCAAAGAAACTAACAAATAATACGATCACTTTTATGATAAGAAGTTTTAGAAAGAGCCCAATAATTGGTGATGAGCAACGAGCAGTTCCTATCCACAACCATATGAATCACTAGCATTCACTAAGCAATTCAGTACAATTTTGTAGACTTGAGCTCTCTAAGCACATTGGATCTAGGAAGGGAATCTAATGTACATGATTGTTGTCTTCTCAATTTCACTTGTGAAGTGTAAGTATATGGTTAGGTGTAACTAAGGTATATGATTTTTATCATTTTAAATTTATTGTTTAAATTGCCTAAGCATCGAAAAATAAAGTAATTAAATGCTTGATTAATCTAATAACTAACTAATATCCTAACTAATCCTAACATAAGCATCTGTTTCCATTTACCGTACATAAATTGAACCACGTTACAATGTTACTCAGTTACCAAGCGTTAAGCGCTACTGAGATTATCAAACATTAATATATGCTCGAAATGGTCATACTTATGTGTATTAATTAATCACTAATTAATTAATTAATTCAATACATTAAAGTAAATCCCTCAAATAATAAATGCATTAAGTAAAGATTAAGCTAATTCTAAATGCTGCAAGGTTTATAAAGAAAGCTCATCTTTATTGTTAGTCACACAAAGGTGCTCAAGTACACCAGTGTTTGAATAAAGATCCATACACTTCTCACTTTTACTACAGGCACTTAGAAAATATTCTAACTATCAAATGAACAAAATGCAAGAGCTTCAATAGGATACTAACTATGGAATTTCATAAATGCAGCTGGTGAGTGTGTATTTATAAGCAAAAATAGACACTACATTGACGGGGTCACATTAACGCATCAAACCACACATTGATGTGACCACATTGATGGCATCCCATCAACACAACCTAAGGAAGATGCTTCATCATACCTCCATGACTGAATGAAAACTTGTCCTTGAATGAACAAAAGAGTTTTTTTACAAAATTTTGGGAAGGTATGGAACTACTAACTAACTACAAACACCCAAACTAACATAAATAAATACCAAGTGCCCAAGTCTAAGGATTTATAATCATTAAAAAAATTGGTGTTCATGACAAAAAAATTAAACACCATGATAAAAAATTGATAGCACAACTTCTCTAGCAGCTTGAAGATGAAAAGAAAGTCAAATGGTCCTAGGCAGTGAAGCTTCTTGATGATTTGAAGGACCATCTCATACCTCTAGTGCATGCAGCTATTATGGTTGAGGCTGTGGTTGTGGCTGTTTAGCTATAGTTGCAACTTCTGCTGGAAGACTGAAAGCATCCAACAATGCTTTCATCTTCTCCTCCTTACTCCTATGATCATACACAATCCATGAAACATCACTAATGTGGGCTAGTATGGGAACATTCCATGGATAAGGCATTGTAGAGAATAACTTGTTAATGTTGACAAACCAAGCAATGAATTGTTTGTGTCTAATGCTGAACACCCTAAGTGCATTCTACAGTGCTTGGTAATCATTCATTCTTTTGGCCATGTTCTTTGTTCTTGATCTTTAATCGGTGAACTATGCCTTCAAAACCTCAAGTTTAGCATTTATCGTTTCTAGCTTCTACTTGGTCTCCTTATGATGCTTGAACTTTGCCTTGTACTTATTTCTCCAATTCTTCCATTGATCTTCCAGTGGTTAGCATTGCCAGGTTTGAGTAATAGAGGTTGGCAAGCTCCATGTACTATGTCATCTCTTCAATGTGTAGCTCCTTGAAGTAGATTTTAGCTTTGTTATATTCATTTAGTCCATTAAATATGGGTTGCCAAACATCTCCTGCTTGTTGGAGTTGCTGGAGGGCCTCATTTACCTTTGCCTTCACTAGTTGGATGTGTTTCTCATTGATTTTCTTCTACAAGCCAACCTGCTTCTTATAATGGTTCTTAACCCTTTTGAATTTGAGGGCCTTGTTTTTATAGGCAGTGATTTTAGTGGTAGACTTCTAGAAAATGGCACACACCTCCTCCATTGAGAGATTTCAATCCTCTGTAGCTAACCTCCTCAATTCAATGTTTACCTTGGCAAGTTGCTCCTTATGTTGTCTAATGAATTTAGCCATCTGAGCATCTCAACATTTCATAGGTGATGGTTCTCCTAGGTTAGCTTGATGTTCTCCTAGTGAACCTCTAACAAGTCCTTTCAAATGTTGTATGCAATATTATTTGCAAGGGCTTGGTCAAAGACTACCAACTCCTTCACATACTTAGCCTCTTTAAGTTTTTGTTGAAGCTATTGAAAAGTGATGAGCCACGATATCGTGGCCTCCCACGCGATATCATCTCCTGCCTCATTGCCTATAAATAAGAGGCAAGCACACTTAGTTTGCATAGTTAGTCTTAGTCCCTTAACCAAACTCTTGCCTTTTCTCCCTCTCAGAGTTAGAATTATTTCTATGTGCCCGCAATAGGAGTCATAAAGTGAATGGATCTTTATTCGAGCATTGTGTACCTGAGCACACCTTGTGTACAGCAATAAAGACGAACTTTGTGATAAACCTTGCAGCATTTAGAATAGATTAATTACTATTAATTACTATTATTTAATGCTTTCCTTAGTTAATTAATGATTCTCTCTCACCCTACAACTCTCCTAATTAAGCACACACAATACGCTCACTTCGAGCATGTGTGTAACACTTGGTAACCCAGTAATGATTAGCGTTTGGTAATCCTAGTAGTGTTGCACTAGTTTAGGATGTGTATGGCAAGTGAGAACAGATACTGGTGTTAGGATCAATTAGATCCTAGTTAATGAGTAGTCAAATCAAATTAGTTACTTAGTTATCTCTCTCTCCTCCCTTATTAGCAATAGGACATAAAAACACAAAAAAGTATAAAAATAATATGCCTCAAGTTTACTTAACCATACAATCATGACATATAAGTAAGCTTGAGAAGACAACAATTGATCAACCCATTCTTATTCCACAAAGGCATATAAGCATTTAGTCCTTGGAATTCGACCAGATTGTGCATGGACGCTTGTATTCGTATGGTTGAGCGTAGGAATACCTCACCACTCATCATTGGCACCGTTACCAGGGACTTTGTTTTTTGTGCGCTAACCAAAACATAGGAAATCTTTCACATTGTTGGAACNGTTGTGCGCTAACCAAAACATAGGAAATCTTTCACATTGTTGGAACAAACCCTTGGGATTGGTTAAAGAAAAATAATAAATAATAATACATTGCACACTGAATAGACAATCATGTCTCCTTCTTCGTACGAAAGTGTTTCACCGCCTAGGTCTGATATAGGGAACAATTGGAGGCATAGTACACATCATAATTCGCCAGTCCCTCAACAGTTTTGTGTGCGATATGTTCATCTCAATGAATATGTACTAAACTTTACCTTTATCCTCCACTAGGATGAACAACTGCATTGGCGAGACTTAGAAGGTAACATACTATTACCTCTTGATTGCTCTGTCCTAGGCATGCTTCTTTGTGATCTCACATGAATTGGCATGCAACACTTATAGGCAGAGCACATTGTGCATGATCATGACTCGAGAGAGTATCGACCCACAGAGGCACAATGTCAAAGGGACTTACAATAGGAGAGATGTCATGAATCTATGAAGGGAAAGTTGTCACAGAACATCCCACATGTTCTAAGCAAAAATGAGGGTGGTGAACCTGCCTCAGGTAGTCACCCACACAATGATGTTCCTCCCGTTGACTTCGGTCAAGGGATTGTGTATCAGAATATTTACTCAAATATCCATAACCTGAATTTTGGTACCAACAGACACAAAGGGTCTGAAAAAGGAACATGAACGCATGACAAAGATGGACATTCTGATCGTAATCGCGATCAAGGCTATGACCACCAAAGAGAAGTAAGTAGGCACTAACATGGTGATGGTCCTCCTTCTTCTTCACCTTCATCATCTCCTTCACCCTCTCCTTCAGGATCTGGATGTAGTCACAAGAAAAAAGACCATGAGGATAAGGGTAGGAAAAATGGGATTCATAAACAAAATAGTTAAGAAAGGGGACTAGAGCAGTCTAGAGAAACACACCGTGAAAGAAGGAAGAGTAGGGAACAACATAGGCATCATAGACACCATATATGGAACAATCATGATGAACCCCTACTCACTACTCGAAGTATGCTAAACATAACTAAGGCTGTCAGAATCCCAACAAGGCACCAAAAAGATAGTAGGATTAGGAGATTAGACATGAACAACATTCCACAATTTGAAGGGGGGTACAACGTTGATCCTCAAAATCATCTACAAGCATTTCATGATGCATGTGCCTTACAAAACATAGAAAGCGAATGGCAAAAGCTTAAGTTGTTCCCACATACACTAGTCAGAGAAGTGGAGAGTTGGTACCAATCCCTAGAACCAGAATCCATTCATAGGTGGAGTGCCATGTTAAAATTGTTGAACGATAAGTACCAAACATACTCTTGAGTGTCCAACCTGCGACAGCAAATCCAAGGATGGAAAAAAGGAGGACAAGAACCCTTGAATACTACCATGGGCCTCTATTATGCACTGTTACATCGTTGTCCTGGCCATGGTTATTCATAGAGGGATCAACTACGCCACCTCATAGATGGGCTTAGGCATGAAACGTGAAGAACTCTTGGGACGTATGCCCAAGGGAGGCTATCTGAGCGTAGGACACATCAAGTTCAAAGATTATTGGAGAAAGTTACTAAAGAAGAAGGTGAGCTAAGGAAAAGAGAGAGTGTAAAGGAATATAATAGAGATCCTTCCCTTTGAAAGAGGGGAGTAAGATTCTGTGACGATGAAGAAGAGTCACCACTCGAAGAGATGGTGAATAAGAAAACCTTGCCTATCCAAAAATTAGCATCTGAAGTATCGACAAAGGTATACCAAATGTGGGATTCCCTATATGATAGATTTCAAACCGTTCTCAAAATAGTAGAAGAGTCTAGAGAGCAAGCTAGTAATCACAAAAAAAAAAGAAAAAAGAGAGAAACTGAACATGCCCGTAACAAGGTTAAGAGCAAAGTTGCCATCATTGAAGAGGTTGTGGATTCAGATACAGATAATGATAGTGGATGAGAGATATGCCAATATGACCATCTTAAGGGATGTTGCCCTATAATCTCACATCTGTAGGAGTCTGGGGTGTATGCACTCAACCCATGATTAAACAAAAGGCAAACACCTCAAAGGTTATCTTATCCTCAAGGTAACTCAAGACAGTTCCACCAACCCTTAATGTATTATCCAAGTGGATCTCCACCACAACTGATCGAGTAGTATCAATAATGACAGTACCCACAATTGAAACACCGTGAAAATTTTGAGGCCTAAACGGTTCAGCAAAATCTTGCAACTCAGGCAAGGATTTGCGACAAGTCGCGGCTCAACAAGTTCTCTTTTCGGCTAAGGGTCTGTTACGCCACACTACATAGCACAGCGTAATAGACCCCAGAGGATAGAACAAGACAAGGGGTGCACAACGGCAAGCCTTCAACTTCGCGAGTTTTCTATGTTTCGAAAATCTTAACTTTTGGCATATTACGTTGCATTACGCAACACAGCGTAATGTAGCATAATGCAGTGTAATGCCAGAAGACAGTCCATCTAATCGCAACAACGGAGATGGCAAAATTCGAGACCTCGATGATCCAGCAAAATCTCAAGGCTTAAGCAAGGATCTGTAGCATGCCGCACATCTCAGCAAGTTTTCTTTTTCGGCTAAGGGCCTATTACGCAGTGTAGCGTAATACACCCTGAAAAGACTGGATAGGGAAGCGTGGCGAAAACACTTCAATTTTTTGCAAGTTCACTATTTTACGCTAAATTATGCTATGCAGCGTAATGTAGCATGACGCAGCATAATACAAGCAATGATAAAGATAACACAATTCAGGCATTAGCAATTCATACATCACAATACACTCTCTAGCATATTACAGCGTAACCAAAGAACAGTTTGTTGCCAAAGCTCCAGCAAAAGTAGATTATGACGCATTACACTTCAGAGCGTAATGTAGCGTGGTGCTGCAAGCTTCAAACACAAACACATCAAGTCAACGGTATTTTGTAGGTTCAGGACATGTGTCATCTAAACCGCGTTTTTCTCCTGACCATAACCTTATAAATACTCCAGTTGACAAGGATTAAGGGGTTGGCAAAAACTTTCTCTCGATAGGCAAATTTTCTCCGTGAGCAATTTTCTTTCATTGGCAATCATTGACAACTTTTGGAAAAGATTGACAAGAGAGCAAAAGAGGATCAGTGATCGTAAGTACATCGAAGGTGATTGGCAAGAATCTTTGATCAGAAATATTCAGTTAACAAATATTCTGCTTCGGGTCTGACTCCCTTGTGCCCAGTTTGGCTAGAACAAGGTAGATCGACCTTTGCTTGTTTTATTTTTAAATAGCTTTTTTTTTGTTGGCACGTGCTTCGTCTAAACCGAAGTCCACCTGTAATCATTGTATCCAACATACTTTGTTCATAAGTTAAATCCCAGATCTTGGGATTGCGTACTCTCTAAATCCGGTTTCTTGCGTCTTATCTATACAGATTTTGCAATCGCTTTAAATCATTTACATTGCTTTCAATTACCTTTGAGATTAACGATATTATACCTCCTCATTGAAATCGCCATTTTTCCATCCAATTATTACAAAATTGTTACTGATTAAGTAAGTTCCTATCTGATCAACAAGACCGTTCAGGGCACCTCGGATTCGTCTTCTCCAGCTTGGCCCTCGCACGGATCCGAGGTCGGAACTGTGTACACGGAACTCCGCTCGATATTTCCAATGACCGACATTTTTCATCATTACAAAAATCATAGGGAATGCCACCACCAAGGCAACAGTATCCTTACCAGCAACCTGACCCATATGGATATTACGTGTAGCAGCCAATCTCTCCCTGTGACTCTACTGGTCACGTTACTCCTTAACCTTACTACTAAGCTTGTGAGTATTATAGGACTCCTTCTCCTAGGGGCAATGTTCCACAAACATAGCATCCTTCTCATCCAGCTGCACCTCTTCCACCCTTAACTCCATTACCACCTGCTCTATCTATACAAGGTGAAATCCCTACCTAGTCGTAGCAACGTAATGCCACAAGGGCTGTTAACCCTCAACCTACTGTTGGTTCTAACAATCGCATGAAGAAAAGACCTTTCTTTAAAACCAACAGTCCAACTAAGCCCTTGCAACCACAAGCGGATAATTCTTCAATCGCCTCACTATCACTTGAAGCTTCGGAGCTCCCTTCAACCCAAAAACCATGCTCAACACATACGATCATGTTAACTCATGTCGTCACTGATTGGATAAAAGCTAGCCATTTTCCTAGGAAATTATTTGATCTTGGGAGTCCTCTAATATATCTACAAATCGCTAGAAATGAGCCATGCAAAGCTCTTTTGGATTCAGGTTCTGGTGTCAACTTGATTTCTCAAGAAATGTACAAAGCCTAGAATCTGCCTTCGCTAAAAAAGAGTAACATTTGTTTAGAGTTGGCCGACCAGTCCATCACTGTCCCATTAGGACTAGTGGAGGACATTATTACCACTATTTGTGGGTGGTCGTATCCAACTAACTTCCTAGTGATTCAAGTAAACAACAGTAAGGGGAACTTCCCAATCATAAAGGGAAGAACATGGCTAAGCACAATTGACGCACTCCTAGGAATCCATGATTTTTCCCTGGAAATATCAAAGGAAAATACATTTGGAAAGATCGAGAAGAAGAAATTTCCATGCATCACATAAAGTCACTCAGGGTGTAATTGCGTGCAGAATTCATGGTTCATGCAACGTTTAACATTGCCTACATGCAATCAGTGTGCACAAGTGACTAATATACAAAGATGCCTGTATGCAACAGCCACAAGACAGGAAGGCACCTAGTGGCTGATAGCTAATCAAGAGAATAGTTCAACTATATACATGAAACCAACTAAGGGTTTGACTTGCGCTTACATTGATAGCATAGACACATTAGAGCAAGTCCATCGCCAACTTCCAAGTCTTAACTTTGAAAATATTAACTGGGGGAGGTTGGAAATCCCTGATAAGTTTAAGCAAGAGCCCCTTGAGCTAAAACCATTACCCACCAGTATGGAATACATGTTTCTTAAAAATGGAAAATCGGTAATTATTAACGCTAAGCTGGATCCACAACAAAAAGAGAGATTGCTGAAGGTAATAAACAAATGATCGAAAGCCTTCACTTGGTCATATCTTGAATTAAATGGAATAGATCCTGAGATATGCCAACATAGAATTTATATTGACCCCTCCATGAAGCCTCAAAGACAACCACAGAGGCAATTGAACCCAAAGCTTAAGCAAGTGGTTAAGGAAGAAATCGAACAGCTTCTAAAAGCTGGGTTCATATACCCAATTGNGCCAGCTTAGCGTTAATAATTACCGATTTTCCATTTTTAAGAAACATGTATTCCATACTGGTGGGTAATGGTTTTAGCTCAAGGGGCTCTTGCTTAAACTTATCAGGGATTTCCAACCTCCCCCAGTTAATATTTTCAAAGTTAAGACTTGGAAGTTGGCGATGGACTTGCTCTANGATGGGTACAGTGGGTACAACCAAATACAAATAGCCCTAAAAAACCAAGCCAAGACTATGTTCACCAGTCCTTGGGGAACATTTTCATACAAACAGATGGTGTTTGGCTTGTGCAATGCCCCTGCAACATTTCAATGATTAGTTTTAAGCATATTCCAACAGCAGATAGGAAATGGTGTGGAAGTCTTCATGGATGACTTCTCCACCTCAAAAACAAACTTTGATCAAGCCTTGGACCGGTTTGATCAAGTATTAAAATGATGTGTAGAAACCAATTTAAGGCTCAACTAGCAGAAAAGCCATTTGATGGTCCAAGAAGGCGTCGTACTAGGGCATAAAATTTCATGAACAGGGATAGAGGTAGACCCCAAAAAGATCAAAGTTACCCAAGGAATTACCTGTCAACCAGAAATTGTAAAAGATATCTAGTCATTCCTTGGACACATTGGCTACTACCATTGGTTTAATTAACAAAAAAGGATGTACCTTTCGAATGGACCAGGGAATGCGAACTAGATTTCCAAACTTTAAAACAGAAGCTCGTAGAAACACCCATTCTACAAACTCCTGACTAGTCCAAACCATTCCACCTAATGACTGACATGTCCAACTATGCTTTAGAAGCCGTACTTACATAGTTGGATGATCAAAAACATCCTTATTACATCCACTATGTAAGTAGAAGTATCGCTGGTGCACAACTTAACTACACTACAACAGAGAAAAAATTAATGACTATAGTGTTTGCACTAGAAAAATTCAAGCACTATGTCTTGGGCTATAAGGTATTCGTACACACGGATCATAGTGTAATAAGGTTTCTAATGAATAAGCCAACGGTAAGCCCTCGCATCATACGATGGCTTGTAATCTTACAAGAGTTCGATCTTACGATGATTGATCATAAAGGCACTGAGAATGTAGTTGCTGATCATTTATCTTAGTTATGATGGGACAACAAAGAGGATGAGTATCCAATTTCTGATTATTTCCCAGATGAACTCCTCTTTGCAAGTGTAGTGAATAATCAATTAACCATGGAGACAAACTGGTATAGTAGCATTCTTACTTATCTCCTTACACAACAAACACCACAAGGGTTTAACACCAAAAAGAAACAACATTTTCTTCACCAAGCCAAGTATTTTATGTAAATCAATAGACAACTCTACAAGTATGTCCTGATGGCTTGGTTTGATGGTGTGTTCCTGATGTAGATCAACTGCGAGTTCTCCAAGATGCTCATGAGGGTCCTTGTGGGGGTCATTACGTTGGGAGACGAACAACCATTAAGATCTTGCTTGCATGATATTATTGGCCTACATTGTTTCAGGATGCCCATCGTTTCATCCAAT
>MNCI01015207.1:116373-134440 GCA_015680685.1 Gnetum montanum
TAATGTTTGGTTTTTACCTTTGATTCTCAATGTTGATATTAAGATATGGTTCTTTTGATAAAACAGGCAATGAGTCCACGTCGTCCATTCACCTATTCCACTCTATGGTCTCCCTTGGTTTTGGAATTGTATTGTCCCTTTTTCTAATTAAACTTATTAATGAACTGGTGGTTGGTATTCTTCAAACCGAGGAAGGACTTAATGGATGAAAAGGGTGTGACTTCAAGGGAATTCAATGCANNAATAAGTCTTTGCATGGTGTGGTTCTCACGCAAAAAAAAGTGGGAATTCAAAGCATACCCCTTAGACATAATAAAGAAATATGGGCTACAAGCACTAGTTATGGCACTGGAAAGACATGTTACCCATGCCTAAAGATTCCCTCTAACTAAGGCCCTTTCTCGCTTCCTGCTTCTCCATCTTGCTCTCCTTGGAATGGTGGTGACTCTTTGTGGAAGCATTCTTGTTGCTTCAAGGGGATGGATTGGCCAAGTGTATTGATGTGAGGTCATTGAATGTGGTTGGTTTGAGTCCGAATTTGGAATGAGTTCTACTCAGTCACATTAACCATGACATACACAAGGGACTTTACACAACCTTGCTCTTGGGATTCCATTCCATTTTCTACTCTCTATCTTTCTTCCCATTTTCCACCTCATTGCCGATTTTATGATTAGTCCATATCTTGGTTGATGCATTGTTTTTCCTTGGTAAATTCTTGTGGGTAAGTTTTTAACAATTGCTTCCAAATGACATTTCTCGAGCCTACGGACTCTATGGTTTATGGGTTTGTCAAGGCATAAAGGGCATGAGCCCACTTTGGGGAGGACCCACTGGCATTCCTTTTTGGTGCAATTGTTAAGTTCTTTTCCTTAAACATTATCTGTAATTAACCATTTCTCATTTCATCCCCATCTTTGACATCCACTTTATTGGCAATGCTGTTGTTATTTTGTCCATCTTTCTTGTTCCTTATATTTTTCCATCTTATTGCTACCGAAGGTTCGCTCTTAGTTGTGGGGGCCCTGGCACAAATTTTTCAATTTCTCCATTCTACTACTTGCCTAACCCCTACACCTTGGGTAATTATTAGTAATAAACCACTAACCCAGTTTCTGCCATAACCACAACCCAACCAATGCACTTTATATCGAGGCAAGGTATCAATTACATTGTGGCTTACTTATCCTTGCTCATTCGTGACTGTGTTGTGTGTGCAGATGACAATTATATGAAATATGGACTGGGATAGAAGGAAACACTTGGGATGGACTGGAGTTGGAACGTTTACGCCAAGAACAAATCTGGTCATGTGGTTATGGATAAACAACAGAGGGCACAATCTTGACATTGGCAGCAACACGCCTCATTTTCTTTTCTTCCTCTTTTTTTCTTCAAGCTGTCAAGTGAAGGTCTAGATGTCATCCATGTATAGTCTTCACCATAAAGGGCGTGAACACCAATGTTGTAGTATGTTTATCGATCTATTCACTGAGCACTTTGAGTTTGTTATTCCCTGTCACTGTCAATTTTCATTCAGTCAATAATCCCATACCTTCCCAACATTTTGTAAGGAACTTGAGGATGAGTTTTCATTTAGTTGTGGGGGTATGATGAGCCATGATATCACGCCCACGATATCGTGGCCTCCCATGCGATATCGCGTCCTGCCTCATTTCCTATAAATAAGAGGCAGGCGCACTTGGTTTGCATAGTTAATCTTATTCCCTTACCCAAGCTCTTGCCTTTTCTCCCTCATAGAGTTAAAATTATTTTTGTGTGCCCGTAGTAGGAGTCATAAAGTGAATGGATCTTTATTCGAGCATTGTGTACCTGAGCACACCTTGTGTATGGAAATAAAGATAAACTTTGTGATAAACCTTACAACATTTAGAACAGATTAATTAATGTTAATTACTATTATTTAATGCTTTCCTTAGTTAATTAATGATTCTCTCTCACCCTACAACTCTCCTAAGTAAGCACACATAGTACGATCACTTCAAACATGCGTGTAACACTTGGTAATCCAATAACAATTAGTGTTAGATAATCCCAGTAGTGTTGCACTGGTTTAGGATGTGTACGGCAAGTGAGAATGGATACTGGCGTTAAGATCAGTTAGAGCCTAGTTAATGAGTAGTCAAATTAAATTAGTTACTTAGTTATCTCTCTCTCCTCCCTTATTAGCAGTAGGACATAAATACACAAAAAAGTGTAAAAATCATATGCCTCGAGTTTACTTAACCATACAATCATGACATATAAGTAAGCTTGGGAAAACAACAATTGATCAAGCCATTCTTATTCCACAAAGGCGCATAAGCACTTAGTCCTTGGAATTCGACCGAATCGTGCATGGATGCTCGTATTCATATGGTTGAGCATAGGGATACCTCACTACTCATGAAAAAGCTTCATCTTTTAAGACTGCTTGGCTAAGTACAATGGGATTAGCAAGGCAGGCTCTAAGTTCCACAACTTCCATAGTTAAGCATTGAATCTTAGCTTTGGCTATTTCAAGTTGGGCATTAGTAATAAGGACTTTGTCCTTAGCCTCAAGCAGCTTTGACTAGTTTTCCCAAATGATTTCTAGAACATTAAGGATATCTAAAATCGGTGTCCCAATTCCTACCAGTCGGTCCAGCAACTCTTCATGCTGGGCTACACTGAATCTTCCACTTCCTACTCATGCGGACACCTGTACGTCTTTGAGTACAGTAACATATGGTGCAGATGCCACAAGGACATTAAGTGCATCATCCACTCTATTAGTGACCACTTCTGCCATCATTTCCTGTCCTTGGTACTACATTATTAGAACAATTGCCCACTCACCCTCTTTCAAACACACTGAAAAGGTAGCGGCATTCCCAGAGATTTCTAGGGATTGCCATTATTAAGAGAGGCACATCATTACCTCTCGAGTGCTAGGATTTGATCTTGTGGGCACCTGCATTCTTTGAGCAGAAAATATTAGTGCCAAATCCTCCATCCTACTAATTGATCTTCCCACCTCATTGAGATGACTCAGTGTTGGCCTATAGACAGAGGGTTCACCATCACTCAATCTTGCCTACTGCTATTACAAGAGTTTCTTACGAAGTTCATGCATGTGCTCAATGGTAGCATGGGACTTTGGCATTATTTGTTCATGACTGGGTGGTGGTGGCTACTGCTCCCCTTTTATCACCTTGGTAGGTACTTTATCTTTGATTATTTCTACCCACGAGGTAGAAGAAGCATGTTTGATAGTATCATTGGAATAGTGGGATATTCCTCCCCTTCTACATAATTTTTAGATGAGACATGGAAAGGGGAGTGCCTTCCTCCCATGGTCATTTTCTTTAAAATGCTTCTCCATCTCAAGATACTAAGGGAGATTGACTAGAAATTCACCGCTCAAAGCGATACATGAATAGGCAAAGAAGGTTATCACCTTGTTGAGCCTCACCATTAGATTGAGGTGGTAGGCCGCCATTTTGAAGTATGCATGCTCTATTGTTGTGAGTGCACCAAACTCCTTATGATCAACACCATAGCATCGTTGGACCCACTTCTTTTTGACCTCTAGGTCTACATGCGTTGAAATCTCTACCAAGGTTTCCCTAATATTCGGCAACCCAAGGGCCTTAGAAATGGCCTTCACTTAAGTAGAACATAGAAATGTCCTTGATTTTTACCATGGCATCGCCTTGCCTATTATTCCAAAATAGGTATGTTTCTCCCATGTACCACTCTCCACTAGAAGTGAGAATGGATCACATGGGAGAAGTCTGGAGTTGAGCTTTGACGTTTTCTGGGACAAAGTCCAAGAAAGATTCAAAGTTTAGTTTAGGGAGAACTATTTTTTGAATCGCCCTAAACCCAATTTGCCTTAGACAGGCCTTCATCAAAGTGACCTCAAGGTTTGATCTTAGTCTAGGTGTCTCATCTAAATGAGATTGCTTCGTTTCAACTTCCAAAATCTACTTGATAGATTCTACTTCTGGGTCCTCTCGAAGAGGCCTCATTGCATGTGTCTTAGCTACTTACTCCTGGGGCTACTCTTGTTGGCCCCATTTAGTTCTAGGTTGCTTACCCCTTGGTTGGGACAATCCTCCTTCTTACGGGCATTTTAGTCTAGTTGCCATCTGTAATCACAACATGATCAAGGATTAGTGTTTAGTGTGTAACTTTGGAACACCTTGGTATCTTATCTCTTTCGGTTAGTTACACTTGGCTAAGTTGTGATCATGGCAAGATTGATTATTTTAATATTATTTTATTATTTCATTTTAATGTCTACCAAAGTTCGATGGGAAGGTTTAACTCTCATAAATTAGTGATTCTAATATTATTTTATTAGTTAAACCATGTGGGAGTTAGAAACTTTTTCAAAAATTTTTCATCAGAAACCTAAGGTTTGTGGCCCCCATGATGTAGAGCTCACCTTCAATAGCTATAGGAATGAAGAATGAGGTTAATCAAACAAGTAGTGTAAAAGTTATGGGCTCTGAAAGGTTCTGGGCTCTAAAAACTACAATAACTCCTTCACTGTTTTTAAGCAAATGGCAAAACTTTTCAAAGTGTAGCACTATATTTATAGGATTTCATAGTTACATCGATGGGATCCCATAGCTAGGGTCATGTTGAGGCAAGAAGCTATGTTGATAGGATCGCATCGATACGGTGAGAAGACAAAAACGTTTTTCAAAAATTTGAAGAAATACAAAGAGTTTTTGCACAAAGTTGGAGTCCATAGAGACCTAGAAGGACCATCAACATGAAGAAATGCTTGAAAGAGGGCTAGATAGTTCGTAAAAAAGGAGTTTTTACTAGGAGAATGATTGGAGAAACATTAAAATAAGTGCAAAATTGGATGCAATTGATGTGGAGCACAAATGATGTGAATGCAAAAATGTTTAAAGGATAAAAAACTTAATTGGTTGAACCAAGAGGTATGCAAGTGGATCCTCCCCATAGTAGGCTCATGCCTTTAATGCCTTTGCATGTCCTCAAACGAATGAGTCCATGAAACCCATGGGTGATTAATGGTTATGGCTAGTTAAGGACTAAATCCCGTAAGAAACTACCTAAGAATTTTGACATATCAAACAAAGACATCAAACAAAACATGAAAATTAGTAGTGAGGTGAGCTATAGGAAGCATAGATGGATGAGGTAGAGAGTGGAATGGAGTCTTTTATCATGGTCACATGAAGTCCCTTGTGGATTTCGTGGTTAATATGACTTCATAACTTTCATCCTTAGTTCAAATGAAAACCAACTAACTTCAGTGACTTCGCATTAACACTCCAAGACTGGTCCATCCCTTTAAGACACAAGAATATCCCCATAGATCAATCACCATTCCTAAAAGAGAAGAAAAAAGAAGTAGGAAGTGAGATGAACCTTAGTTAAAGGAGACCTTCAGGCATGGGTAACATGTCTTTCTAGTCCCATAACTGGTGCTTGTAGCCTATTATTTTGTCCAAGGGGTGTGCTTTGAATTCCCATAATTGTTTTTTTTTTTGTGTTTTATATTTTTGTTTGTTTTTTATGGGAACCACACCATGCAAAGACTTTTAGCTTCCTATTATTGGTCAACAGTGGAATGGTGAGAAATCCATGAGAACATTCATGCACCCAAGAGGGTAGGCAAGTACAGAGAGCATCAAATCCCCTTGAAGTCACACCCTTGTCTATCCATTTAATCCTTCTTGAGTTTGGAAACTACCAAGTTCACAAGTTCGTTATAAGTTTCATTAAGAAAGGAACCTCATATTTCCAAAACAAGGAACACCATAGAGTTTGTGGATGGGTGGATGACATGGACTCACTACTTGTAAGCATGAAAAGGAAACCAAGTCTTAGTTATCAATACCAAAATTCAAAGATAGAATCTAGACATTAGCAATTAAATAACATTATAGTACAAACCACCATCAATTAGCAATGATAGTTGTACTTAGTCTTGGCAACAATAAAAAAAACAAAACATTAGGGAAACTTTAGAAAAACCCAAACCAAATAAAGTAAAATATATAAGACTTTGTAAAATATTTAAGAAAGAGAAAAATGTACTAAAGATACCGTAAAATAAGAAATGGTGTAAAACAAAAAATGCAAAAATAAAAAAGTGTAAAAACTAAGAAGCCACTTTAATGGATCAGCATGAATGGCCATCTCCCCCATGACTAGTTGGAAGGAGAAGATTTGAAAAATTGAGCATGCCTATCCATTTATTGAGGTGTTTCGACCACTAGATAGCTTAGGTTCATGGAAAGGTTTAATTTGTTGTATATTGACTAGTAGTTTCTTATTTGGGCTTTCAGGTTTGTATATTAACATGGCCCCAAAAGGAAAGGTTGGATAAATAACATAAGGCCCCTCCCACAACATTTGGAAATTGGTTCTTTGTGGTATATGTATGGAATTCCAATAGAGAACCCTTTCTCCTAGTTGAAATTTGACTTTCCTTATTCTAAGGTCATGCTGTTGCTTGTTGAATGCTTTGTGCACTTCATTGGATGATAGGAATACTAATCGATTCTTGTCTAGCAAGTTGAGGTTCATCAATCTTTCTTTTTGTGCAAGACTTAGGTCAAGGTCAAGGTCATAAGCTGTTGATAATGTACAAAGCTCTGTTTGGCTTGGAAATGTGGGTAACTTTTCGTACACAAGTGCATAAGGAGAGTAGCCAATAGGAAGTTTCCAAGTGGAGTGGTAGGCTCAAAGAGCATTGTTGAGTTTTATGCTCCAATCCATCCTACATTTACTAACAATTCTCATTAGTATCTTTGTGATTTCCCTATTTGTAACCTTTTCTTGACTGTTGGCTTGGGGGTGGTAGGGTGTTGTTAATTTATGTTCAACTCCCAAGTGTTGTATGAGTTTTCAAAAGGTAGTGCCTATAAAATGAGTACCATTATCAGAAATAAGTGCACGTGGCACTTTAAACTTGTTTACAACATATAGTTATACAAACCGAGTAGTCATGAAAGATGTGCAATTGGTGATGGTTACAGCTTTTCCCCATTTCGTACAATAGTTAATAGCAACTATGATGTACGCCTTTCCATTTGACATGGGTGTGATGGGACCCATGAAGTTAATGCCTTAGATGTTGAAGGGTTCTAGTGATTGGATCCACTACTGTGGTTCCTCCATATGAGTGGTCATTCCATCATCATGTTGGCAACGTTCATAGGAGCAGACTAAGTGGTAAGCATCCTTGAAAAGTGTCCACCAATAATTCCCTACCATGAGGATCTTAATGGTCATGCTGGCCCCCACAAGGGCCCTCATGAGCATCTTGAAGAATGCGTAGTTAATTAGGATGAAGAACACACCAACAAACCAAGCCATTGACGCTCACCTTGTAAAGGTTTCTATTGATCTCCTTGAAGCATTTAGCCTAGTGAAGAAACTATTGTTTCTTCTTGTTGTCCCAATCTTGTGGCATCTCTTGAGTAAGAAGATAGCTGAGAATGTGATTGTACCAATTGTGTTTATTGGGCATTTTTTAGTTATAGCCTCAGCAAAGAGGAGTTCATCAGTAAAGTGATCTGAATGTGGGCTCTCCTCCTCTTTGTTGTTCCATTGCAACCAAGACAAGTGGTCAACAACCATGTTCTCGGTCCCGTTTTAATCTACCATTGTAAGATCGAATTCCTACAAGATCACTAGCCATTGTATAACACAAGGGCTCATAGGGGTAACAGTGTCAATGATGAGCAGCAAACAGTCACTATGCCCAACCATACGAATTATTAGTGTTCACTAAGCGATCTAGTCAAATTTTGTAGACTTTAGCTCTCTGAGTACACTGGGTCTAAGAAGTGAATCTAATGTACGTGATCGTTGTCTTCTCAATTTCAATTGTGAAGTGCAAGTGTATGGTTAAGTGTAATTGAGACATATAATTTTTATCATTTTATATTTATTGTTTAAATCACCAAAGTGCTAGAAAATAAAGTAATTAAATGGTCGATTAATCTAATAACTAACTAATATCCTAATTAATCCTAACATAAGCATTTGTTCCCATTTACTATACATATTTGGAATCACGTTACAATATTACTGGGTTACCAAGCGTTAAGTGCTATTGGGATTACCAAACGTTAATGTATGCTCGAAATGGTTGTACTTATGTGTATTAATTAATCATTGATTAATTAATTAATTCTATGCATGAAAGTAAATCGCTCAAATAATAAATGCATTAAGTGAACATTAAGCTAATTCCAAATGCTACAAGGTTTGTGAAGAAAGCTCGTCTTTATTACTGGTCACACTAAGGTGCTAAGGTACATTAGTTTTTGAATAAAGATTTGTACACTTCTCACACCTACTACAAGCACTTAGAAAATATTCTAATTGTCAAATGAACAAAATGAAAGAGCTTCGCTAGGATACTAACTATGGAGTGCCATAAATGCGGTTGGTGAGTGTATTTATAGGCAAACACAAACATAGCATCAACAAGGTCATGTCAATGCATCAAACCACATGTTGACGCGACTACATCAATGTCATCCCATGGATGCAACCTGAGGAAGATGCTTCATCAACTGGAGTAATAAACATACTTAATAACTAAAAGTTTGCCCCTTAAAAGAGGCTAGATTTTTGCTTATCTATTGACCCTCCCAAAACCCTGCTCTCATGGGATGAGCATTGAGCCTCCAAGTGATGATCCATTTTAATTGATCCTTCATAAAACATCATGGTGCCTTTATCGTATCAACATGGACTAATAAGGTATGTGAAGGATTTGATAATGATTTTTTATAGCTAGTCATATACAATTGACATCATAGTCTAAAAGTATTTTTTTACTGTATCCCTTAAGATCAAACTTGTGACTTTCAAATTAAAAGTTACATGCTCACACAACACATTGTTTAGCTAGTTAGACCATATAACTTGTAATTTGCAAGTTAAATTTGATTCCAAAAAACCATGTTAATCTAACACAACACCGTTATGTTCAATAAAAGTACTATGAAAGTTTTGTTGGTTAAATGCCTTAATACATATACCTCATAGCAATAAATTCCCATATATAACTTATTTACCCTGTTCCTTATATCAATAAATTCCAATATATAACTTATTTACCCTGAGGTCCGCTCCCTGTATGAATAGTAAAAGGTATTCAACGGTTAATTAGAACGCAACTTGCATGGCTCGCCGCTTGCTTTGGGTTGAAGACTGAGCCTTAAACAAAGGGACTTTAATTTGGATTTGGAACATGTGCCCAAGGATAAACAAAGATGCATACACACAAATTATGGAGCAACTTGACATTGGGGGAACTGAAATGCTTAAACACGTGTCGTTGTCACTCTAGGTGGCATAGGGGCCCTAACCCTCAACTAAACGATAAACTATCTTTACAAATGCCAAAGAATCCTTTTAATGTCTGGTCAACATCAATGAAGCTTTGTGGTTGCCCTAAATATTTTATGCCTCAGTTGCCAAGATCAAGTCCAGGATCAGTCTCCCATCATTAGCATGTATACTTGCTAATCCTGAAATTTGCCACTGCCCAACAAGGAAAACCAAGCAGACAAATCTTGTCCCAGTTTGTTCCAAGATGCAGACAGGGGGGCCCTTGGGTCTAGACACACTGCTTTGACCAACAGCCCCTTGTTTTGTGAGGGCTTTTTTGTTATTTTCATACCCGTAACTTCCATTCCAAAAATCCAATCTGCGGAAGAATGAAATAAGAATATGAAATTAACCGTACCAAATACACACATACACTTTCAATAGTGCAGAAACTTTGAATACTGCAGTGGTTTTCAAGGTTCTTGGTCGATCGAGATGTGGGTGATTTTCAAGGTGCAAAATGCCAAGCAAGCAAATAAAATAAATGCAGTCACAGAACGCTCAATTTTGGTTCCATGAATGATGATGATGGGTTCTGCTCCTAAAGAGATATGTACACCTGTCAGCCATGGAGTGATTCAATCTTAGCGTTGGTACTGATAGGCAGGCAGTGACAACGAACAATCCAAGGTCTAATATAACGCCTCTGGCACTGTTCTGATTCTTGCCTCAACTTGTGTTTCTGGTGTTTGGCCCTTGAAATAAGTGGGTCTTTTTTCTCTGCAGCTTCTAGCCCCATGGCTACCATCATCGTTCTCTCTCTCTCTCTCTCTGATCAGTCTCCATTGTCATTCTCTTAAATCCCCCTCTCCTTCTGTTCCATCTACATAAACCTCCTCCTACACTGCCATTTCATTATATGTTGCAGAACTATTGTCGCCTTGCTTCAGAGGTAGTCATGAATTTTGTTGGGTGAGACAGAGTCCCTGCCCTCACTCTGATTCTGATGATGAATTTTAGATGTTTGTGTTTTTATTTTTTTGTTTTTTTCCTCCTCCTTACACTCATGTTTTCATGTTCTTGGAAGTTATGGTCTGGGTTTTGAATGAATTAATGGCTGTTCACATGAATAGTCGCTGCCGAATTTAGTGCTTTTCAAAACGGATCGTTTTTTCGCTTTAAATGGGCACTGCTTTTCTCAACGGCCTGGTTTGCTGCGATTGTTCTGAGGGCCTGGTTTTTAGTTTTGTGTGGAGGAGAGGATTTGTCACATTCGGGGGGAAGCAGCAGGTGTTTGCAGGTGCTGGTGTTGTTGTTACGTGTTTCAGGTTTTAGGCTTTATCTTGTTTGTGGGGAGAAAATGGATGGCAGAGAAACCAAAATGAAGAAGAAGAAGAAGAAGAATTCAGGGTCAAAAATGTCTAATAAATTGGTGCATTGGTGGCTGGAGAAGTTCAAGAGTAGTGTTAGCAGCAGACTGAACAAAACTGGAGAGGATTATGACGATGATGCTTGTGAGACTCAGAGCACCATTAGTCTTCCAAGAAGCAGCTTGTACAAGCTTGCCTCCAAAAGGTTATCTGAGCTTCCTGTTTTTGATACCGGCGACAGTCAAAAGGTTCAGGTTCTGTCCCAGATTCTTTATCCCCAAGCAGAGGTTTTTAACAATTCCAACAAGCTCAGGCCAGAATCCAGCAGCAAAGTTGTGGAATCCAGTGTATCAGCTGGTTGCAGTTGCGGAGCCGGAATCTCAGCCTACACAGCATCAAAATGGCAGAAGAAGAAGAGCAGCAACAAATTCAAGATTGAGGGCTCAGATGCTCAAAAAGCTAGCACTACCAGGTCCTCCTCCGTGGCCTCAGTCAAGAACAAAACTATGGCGGATAGTGGTGTTCCAAAAGTGGAGGAATTGCAGAGAAGGCAAGTGATTCAAGAGCACCATAGGAGCTGTTGCTGTAAGTGCTCTGCCTTTTGCTGTACTTGCAGATTGAGTATGTGCCCGGAATTCAAGCATTTGCAGTTGTGGAGCGATGAAGACGAAGATTATGAAGATGATGATAGTAGTATCAGCGAGGTGGATGATGTTCCATTCTTGAGTAGCAGCAGTAGCAGTAACAGGGCTACTGCTACTTATGACTGTACCCGCAGATTGGTTGTGGATATGAAGCTCAAACTTCCTCTCGGTGATTTCAGGGAGAGTTCAGCAAGTTTGTTCAGGAGGCCTGATTCCGATGCTCTGGATTCTCATGCTCAGGCCCAAGCCAAAATCAGGCAGATGATCCTCGACAGGCCCAACAACTTTCTTGATTGTTACAACAACCAACTTGTTCACACATTCAGCAGAGGTGTTGCTGCTGTGGCACAAAGTAAAAAGTGCCTGAATGCCATTGAAAGATTCAAGGATCGACAAGTTTTTCATGAACCACCTATGGCAGCAAATCTAAGATCTTGGAATGTTCAGCTACCTGGGACTACTTTTTCACAGGAAAGGCAGCCAGAGCCTGAGGATTTACCGGAGGTTAAGAACCAAAGCATGAAGACTAAGAAGATAATTCACAGTAACACTTCATCATCTCCTTCAATCAAGAAATCTGCTGGTGGAGGTAATTGTTCATCTTGTGGAAAGCCTAAAAAAGAGGGTAACCGCAATGCTGCAGCAGATGTGGAAGCAAATACTGCATTGAACCCGGATTCTGAAAGTCAGAGGTTACTAAACAAAGGTGGAGCAGTAGAAGAAGAATGTGCATTGAAACGTTCTTTGGCAGAGCAGGCTAAAGAAGCTGAGTCTGAATCTCAAACAAAACTGGGCGAGAGCTTTGCCATGGTGAAAGCTTCTTACGATCCCGAAAGAGATTTCAGAGAGTCCATGGTGGAAATGATGGTCGAAAATGATATCCGTGATCCCAGAGACCTGCAAGAACTCTTGAATTGCTATCTTTCTTTGAATTCAGTGGAGTATCACCGGCTCATACTCCAGGTTTTTGAAGAGATTCAGAGCGACTTACTAAACATTGACCCATGAAGATGCATCAAAATTGCATGACTCTACCCACTGCAATTTGTGTAAAATTTCAGGCAATTTGCAACATCTTTTCTTCTATCAATATCATTCATTTCTTCGTTAATTTCCGCGTATAGTTATCTATAACGTGTTTCGGACAGACGTCATGCTTGCATGCTAATTGAAAATTAGATACGCAATGTAATGGCATGTTATTATGTCGCTGTAGCGTTGCGTGTTAAGTGCTGCAGCCTTAAATAGGTCGGTGCAGGTATTCAATTTGGTCTCTGCACTCCATAAATGAAGGCTGTCTGGAAAGAAAATAGAAACCCACGACCCGTCCGTTTTTTATCATTTATCTTCTCAACCATGGCGTAGCATTTAAGTCCATGTTCTGTAGCAACGGTGTTTATATTTAATGGCATATGCAGGGCGTAATCAAAAAACGGACTTCTGGCTTAATCACATTGATACCACTTTGGGCCAGATGAACAGTCGGTATTAAATGCCTTCAAAGGATGGTGGCGAGGTTCCTTTTGCAGCCCCACCGCGTTAAGTATGAGTATTTAATTGCCTGTCAAATCGGCTGACCAGATCACAAGAAGCTCACAGCTGTGACAGACATGGATCAATTGATGGTTGCATGGCATCAAAGCAAAGAAATACTGTACTGTGTGAGTGAAATTGCGATTTAAGATTAGCAAATGTTGGACATACATAGGCAAATCTGGTTGACTAGGCCCATTTTGGATCCTATCAAAGCTGGAAAGTGGAAAGTAATGGTCCTTTTTTGCTTTACCACTGCTGATTAGATACGACAACTCTTACTCCGCTTCAGGTCTGCTAATGATTTTTCTGCAGCAGTTTCAGTGGCAGCAGAAGACACAGTTGCTTTCCTATTCATGAAAACCGTAACAAACCAAGAAAACTGCTGTCATTGGAATGGGCACCTAAGTGGTGACGGGTCATGGAGTCCTGAAAGATTGCTTGCTCGTTGCGGCCTTTCTATGTCTGTCCGTCTAAACGTTCAGCAGTGTTTAAACAGAAATCCAAGGCAGGAGAACGAGGACATACGTGTTGAGCCTGTCATAGCATAGGAATGCCAGATCCTCGAAATCTGCACTGTTACAATCAGACAAAACTTTAAGCTTTCTGGACTATGCAGGATCGATCTAGGATTCTGGTTGTGGGTATTGGGTAATACTGTTACGGTCAGGAGAAAGAAAGGAGGCTACAAAACAAAGATGATGCTTAAGATTTAGTCTCTCGGAAATTCGATTACAAATTAAAATAAAAAGGATTTATAAGAACGAAGGCAAAAGAGATTATGTTTAAGATTTAGGGCTGTGGGTAATTTGATGACAAATTAACCTAAAAAAGATTCAAAAGAAGGATAGGCAAAAAAATCATGTTTAGGATTGTGTTGTGGGTAATTCAATTACATTATTCTGTTAATTGTCATCTAGGAAATTCCTTGTGAAATTGAAACTGAATTTTTGTCTCTGGATTGTTTTGCATCAGATAGTAAATTCTAAATGAAAGAATCCCAAAAAAAAGAATATTCTTTTAAACGTTATAGCTCTTACCACTGGACTAAGAACAGGAGAATAGGGTTTTCTAAACATGAAAAAAGAATTAGGATCTACAGCCTTGCCATGGAACATGAAAACGACGTGTCATGGATGGAATGGTTTAAGCACACGGATTGTTAAAGCCGTGCAAGAGACGCCAAAGCCCAAAACACCATGAATGAATGAAAGAAAGAGAGACAGCTCGGAAGGCACTAAACTCTATATAGCTATAGCTAGAAGTATGAGTAGGACTGAGTTGTGGAATTATCTATCGTAGCAGAAGAAATAATAGCGAAAGGGCAATGGATTTTTCTGAAAAAGGACATCCATTTAATGGATCTGCATGTGCACCTCCATTGACTGCCTTACATTATACGTTAAAGACGACGTTGTTGTTGATTATTCCACATTTTGCAGTGCACTGCAGTGCAGTCCACTTGAGTGGCCCCTGTTGACCTCCTGTCGTTTCTTTCCTGTGCAAACTATGGCACATACTTCGCAGTGATGGTGAGATCCCCTCAAACCCAAAGCAAGTTTTTTTATTTAACAGAATCTTAAAAGTTTTGCAAGAATTTAACCAGCAAATCCGGACTCTGTATTTAAAGTCTGTGGTAGCAGCCACAGGTTTGCTGGGAAAAAACATGAAGAATCAATGATCGTTTTTATGTTTAGAAAACCAAGAAACATGTACGTATGGGAATGGCTTGTCAAGACTACCTAACAACGCCATCAGAGTGATCGGGCAAGATCTGTTTTATTCAGAGAGATCCAACGAGATCTCCAAAACAGATGAATTTTCCCCACCAGATAAACGAGGGATTCAGCTTTAAACCTGGACTGGACCAGATGGTAAAGAGCTGAATTTTATGATTTCTTCGAACATCTTTAGATTTTCACATGTCAGGTACATAACGTTCACGTTTTACCTCCCTGTCATAGCCATAGGTAATATAAACTTCTAAAGAGACGAATTATACCTCCCGCATAAGCCAAGTTATTAACAATACGAGGTAATATAATCTTTTAAAGAGATGACTTATTGATAATGAATGTTCAATTCTAACTATGTTATATCATCACAAAGCCTATGCGGATCCGTTGCAAGCTAGAATCAACTGAATGCACATAGGGAACAAACCCGTTTTAACATTTTTTCAAGTATCTCAAAGTTAATAGGCCTCATCTAAAGAAAAAAAGAAAAACCGATTCTATTTTGATTAATGGGGAGGGGATTTTTGATAAAGAAAGTATTCATCATCACTTCTTTTCTTTAAATTCTATGAGTAATTATTTGCTTCAAAAGAAATAGACATGCAAAAGTTGAATGAATTGCTACAACATATTCCTATTCATAATATTGATTTGACGCTAGAGAGCCTACTTTCCTTAGAGGAGCTCATTTAAGTTGTGATGTCTATACCAAATCAAAAAGCTTCAAGCTTCAAGCATCGATAGTTTCCTAGTTAAATTCTTCAAATGTTTATGCCAATATATTAAACATAACTTCTATAATAAGTATAAGGAAGTGGTGAGAAATGGTTCTTTAGGCAAGGCTTTTAATAGAGATACGATTAAACTTCTATCTAAAGAATGAGATTCTCCTCTATTAAATAATTATAGGCCCATCACTTTGCTTGGAACTAGCTATAAAATTGTTGCTCATGTGGTGGCTTCTAAACTCAAGCAGCACATTCACGTCACTGTAAATAAAGAGGAAATTGAGTTCATTTCAAGTAGATATTTTTTATAATGTTTTTAATAGCTACTAAAGCTTTATCATGGGTAGAGAAAATGGACAAACTGTATTTACTATTAAAACTTGACTTTGCTAAAGCTTATGATCAGATTGAATGGTAGTTTATTTTAAATACTATTCAGCATATGCAACTAGGTTAGTCTTTTCTACAACATGTTTCTCTTCTTCTTAAAGATTCTTCTACTAGAGTTTCAGTCAATGGTAAACTAAGTGCTAAATTTGTCTTGCAAATATTTGTAAGATAAGGATGTCCTCTTGGCCCTTTTCAATTTATTATTTTTTATAGTGTCTTGGGGTATGCTTTTGATTTTGTTAATCAAGTGAATACTATTCAAGGGGTATCTCTTCCGAGACTTTTAGACTATATTTATATTAACCAATTTGTTGATGCCACCTTTTTGCTACTAATATAGGATCAATTAGAGATTTAGAATGTCATAACTATTATTTAGGCTTACCATGATGCCTCAGGCTCCAAAATTAATTGGAATAAATTTCATGCCATTAGACCATCATACATACCTCTTAAGATCAACAATATGATTTTTTCTTGGATATGGATTGAACCACATGTGACCTTCAAGCTCCTTGGTATGCTTATTGTTGTTATTGTAAACATTTCCTACCTATGGTAGCTTCTTGTTAAAAAAATTCAATGAAAAGTTCATATTTGGTCTTGATGAAATTTGTCTCTAGCCAGTAGAATTATTGTGGTTAAGTACATTTTATCTTCTAGGCATGTTTATTATTATTATTTTATTACTACAAAGAAAGTAGCTAAAAAAAGTAGAAGATATTACTAGAAACTATATTTAGCAAAATTCTAGTTTTGATCATAGATTTACCCATGTTAAATGGAAGATTTGTTGTCTATCCAAAGGTAATGGTGGTTTTAGGGTTGGTAGATTACATAATTAAGCATTGGCTCTATTTACTAAATGGATCATTCAAGCTATGAAAGGTGAAAAAGGGTGGAAGAAAATGCTTGGAATCTACTTTCAACAAATTGGTGATGCTCTTCATAAGCACCATTTGTCTTGGCTTAACTGGATTATCTCCTATGTTCCTTTAATATTGAGGGTTCCTAGTTTTTAAAAGTAGTGTGGAAAAATTGGTAGAGAGTTTCCCAATTTCTCAAATAGTATCCTCAACAAGTAAACTCATTTATTTTTTTTTCATTCCTTTGGTGGCCTTTTGTAATGTCCCCATTACAAATGGTGTCGTTGCATAACAAAGATGATGCCTCTTCATAACAAGTGTTATAATTACAACCCGAAAGGGCATGTTGTAATAACAGACATGTCTCTCAAGGTAACCTTTGGGGGTTTGACCTAAAGTATTTAAACCCAAGCATTAAAGGTTGTATCAGCATGGAGTTACGGAGCTGGTAAAAGGTGAGTAATAGATGCTAAGTGAAATGGGACGGAAAGAGGATTGACCATCTCTTCTAGCAGATGATAGGCCTAACTGTGGTGGTAATGCTATATTGCCTCTAAGGAATACATGTTGATGAGATGCGATTTGCATGAGCCGCGATATCGCGTACTTGATATCGCGTCGTCCCCTGCAATGTCGCATACGTGATATTGCGGTCCACCGCCAAATCTATAAATAAGAGGCGTCACTCCCCTTATTTTCCATCCTAGGCTAGAAGTAGGGAAACTCTGGCAGATTGATCACTCTAGAGATAGAATATTTTCCATGTGCCTGCATTAGGAGTCCCCAAGTGAACGAATCTTTATTCAAGCAACATTCTACCTGAACGCAAGTTGTGTACGGCAATAAAGATGAGCTTTGTGGATAAACCTTGTAGTGCATGGAATAGGATTTATTACTTTCTATTTATTACCCTGTAGTAGTGCGGCATGAGTACGACTTGATTACGAGCATTTACGGATGTGTACGACTAATCAAGGAATCCACTGCTCATCGCGATTAGATTCTCTCACCCTCAACTCCCAGAATGCGGAATGAGTATGACTTGATTACGAGCATCTAAGGATGTGTATGGCTAGTCAAGGAATGGATGCTCATTACGCTTAGGCTAGTTAAGTGCCTTAGTACGACTACTTCGAGCACGTGCGTTACACGTGGTGATCCCAGTAGCGATTAGCGTTTGGTAGTCGCGGTTGCATAGTTCAGGGTGTGTACGGTAAGTGGGAATGGATGCTGACGCTAGGTAATTTGGACTTAGTTCATTAGTTAGAGTTAGTACTTAGTTTCTCAACCCTTCACCCTTTAGCATAGAAGACATAAAACATAAAAGATATAAAAATCATATACCTTGGACTTACTTAACCATACACCGTGACAAACACAAGTAAGTCTGGGAAGACAATGAATGATTAACCCTAAGTGTTCCATTGGGCGTGTAGGCACTTAGTCTGCGGAGTTTGACCGAATCACGCGTGCTACGCT